>JAYMSG010000014.1:0-21628 GCA_036897925.1 Aragoa abietina | reverse complement strand
TACTATATTCCTCGTTCCTAAACCTGTTCGATTGATTAGAGAAGGAGTTTACAATACTATCCTTAGATTGATTAGAGAAGCTATGTTTACTACTCTCCCTTTTCTAAACTTTCCGATTGATGGAGATGTTGTTTTCACTACTATCCCCTTTATAAACATGCTAGATTGATGGAGATGTTGTTTACACTAATACCTCATTCTCCACTTTCAAGATTTGTTGGAGAAGCTGTTTACAATAATATCCCTATCTAAACATTCTAGATTGATTTGAGATAATGTTTACACTTCTCCTCAATTGTCAAATTGCAAGATTGATTTGAAAAGTTGTTTACACCACTACTCCTTATTAGACTTGCATTATTGATTTGAGAAGCTATTTACACTACTATCTAATTTCTAAACTTTCTAAATTGATTGGAGAAGCTATTTATACTACTCTTTCCTTTCCAAACATCAAGATTCATTGGAAAATCTTTTTGCACATCTATCCTCGTTATAAACTCTCTGGATGTATTAGATAAACTATTTACACTACTCCCCCTTTCTAAACTTGATAGATTGATTGGAGAAACTATTTACATTACTGTCCCCCTTTCTAATATGCTAGATATTTGGAGAAGTTGTTTGCATTAATATGACCTTTGGAAAGTTGCTAGATTGTTTAGAAAAGTTGTTTATACTATTATCCCATTTCTGAACTTGCAAAATTGATTTTAAAGTAATATGACAATCTAAAACACTTCTCCACCTCTGCAAAATTGCTAGATTGATTTGAAAAGCTGTTTACACCACTACCCCTTTTAAAATTTGCATGATTGATTTGAGAAGTTATTTACACTACTACCCTACTTGTAAACTTGCTAAGTTAATTGGAGAAGCTATTTACACCAACATCCCATTTCTAAACTTTATAGATTGACGGGAGAAACTGTTTGTACTAATATCACTTCTCGAAAGTTGCTAGATTGTTTAGAAAAGCTTTTTAAACTACTATCCCCTTTCTAAACTTGCTAGATTGTTTAGAAAACTTTTTTTTCACTACTACCCTCATCGTAAACTTGCTAGATTGATTAGAGAAGCTGTTTTTACTAATATCACCCTTCGAAAGTTGCTAGATTGTTTAGAAAGTTGTTTCCACTACAATCCCATTTCTAAACTTGCTAGATTGTTTAGAAAAGCTGTTTACACTACTATCCCCTTTCTAAACTTGCTAGATTGCTTAGAAAACTTGTTTCCACTACTACCCTCCTTGTAAACTTCTAGATTGATTGGAGAAACTGTTTACACCAACATCTCCTTTCTAAACTTACTAGATTGTTTGGAGAAATTGTTTGCTCTAATATCACCTTTCAAAAGTTGCTAGAATGTTTAGAAAAGATTTTTACACTACTATTACCTTTCTAAACTTGCTAGATTGTTTAGAAACTTGCTAGATTGATTGGAGATGATGTTTACACCAACATCCCCTTTCTAAACTTGCTAGATTGATTGGAGAAACCGTATACTCTATCCCCCCTTCATAATCCTGTTAGATTTATTGGAGAATGTGTTTACAATACAATCCCCTTTTAAAACATGCGAGATTGATTAGAGAAGCTATGAATACTACTCTCCTTTTTCTTAACTTTCCAGATAGATTAGAGATGTTGTTTCCACTACTATCCCCTTTCTAAACTTTTTAGATTGATTGGAGAAGCTGTTTGCACTAATAAGACCTTTCGAAAGTTGCTAGATTGTTTAGAAAAAAAAGTTTACACTACTCTCCCCTTTCTAAACTTTCTATTAGAAAACTTGTTTCCACTACTACCCCCCTTGTAAACTTGCTAGATTGATTGGATAAGCTGTTTACACCAACATCCCCTTTCTAAACTTGATTGATTGATTGAGAAAACCGTTTACTCTATTCCCCCTTCCTAAACTTTTTAGATTTATTGGAGAAGGTGTTTACAATACAATCCCCTTTTAAAACATGCTAGATTGATTAGAGAAGCTATGAATACTACTCTCCCTTTTCTTAACTTTCCAGATAGATTGGAGATGTTGTTTCCAATAATACCTCCTCAACTTGTAAGATTGATTAGAGAATCTGTTTACAGTATTATCCCTATCTAAACATTCTAAATTGATTGAAGATGTGTTTCATCTATTATCCTCTTTCTAAACCTCCTAGATTGAATGGAGATGTTCTTTACACTAATACCTCTTTCTCAACTTGCAAGATTTATTGGTGAAGATGTTTACAGTAATATCTCTATCTAAACATTCTAAATTGATTGGAGAAGTTGTTTAAACTTCTCCTCCTCTGTAAACTTGCTAGATTGATTTGAAAAGCTGTTTACACCACTACCCCTTTTTAAACTTGCTATTGATTTGAGAAGCTGTTAACACTACTATCTTATCTTTAAACTTTCTAGATTCATTGGAGAAGCTATTTATACTACTCTTCCCTTTCTAAATTTCTAGATTCATTGAAGAAGATTTTTGCACAACTATCCCCCTTTTATACTCTATAGATTTATTGGATAAATGATTTGCACTACTCCCCATTTCTAAACTTGCTAAATTGATTGGAGAAGCTGTTTACACTACTGTCCCCTTTCTAAATTGCTAGATTGCTTGGAGAAGCTATTAGCACTGTCCCCTTTCTAAATTGCTAGATTGCTTGGAGAAGCTATTAGCAATTATATCACCTTTCGAAAGTTGCTAGATTGTTTAAAAAGCTGTTTACACTAATATCTCCTTTCTAAACCTGCTAGATTGTTGAGAAAACTTGTTTCCACGACAACCAATAGTAAACTTGCTAGATTGATTGGAGAAGCAGTTTACACAAACATCCTCTTTCTATACTTGCTTAGAGAAGCTATTTGCACTAATGCTAGATCGTTTGGAAAAGCAGTTTACACTACTATCCTCTTTCTAAATGTGTCAGATTGTTTAGAAAAGTTGTTTCCACTACTACCCTCCTTGTAAACTTGCTAGATTGATTGGAGAAGCTGTTTACACCAACTTCCCCTTTCTAAACTTGCTAGATTGATTGAAGAAACCGTATACTCTATTCCCTCTTCATAAACTTGTTAAATTTATTGGAGAAGGTGTTTACAATACAATCCCCTTTTAAAACACGCTAGATTGATTAGAGAAGCTATGTATGCTACTCTCCCTTTTCTTAACATTCCAGATGGATTGGAGATGTTGTTTCCACTACCATCCCCTTTCTAAACTTGTGAGATTGAATGGAGATGTTGTTTACACTAATACCTCCTTCTCAACTTGCAAGATTGATTGGAGAATCTGTTTACTGTATTATCCCTATCTAAACATTCTAGATTGATTGGAGATGTTGTTTGATCTATTATCCCTTTCTAAATCTCCTAGATTGAATGGAGATGTTCTTTACACTAATACCTCCTTCTCAACTTGCAAGATTGACTGGAGAAGATGTTTACAGTAATATCCCTATCTAAACATTCTAAATTGATTGGAGAAGTTCTTTAAACTTCTTCTCCTCTGTAAACTTGCTAGATTGATTTGAGAAGTTGTTTACACCACCACCCCTTTTTAAACTTGCTATTGATTTGAGAAGCTGTTAACACTACTATCACATCTTTAAACTTTCTAGATTCATTGGAGAAGCTATATATACTACTCTTTCCTTTCTAAACTTCTAGATTCATTGAAGAAGATTTTTGCACAATTATCCCCCTTTTAAACTCTATAGATTTATTGGATAAACGATTTACACAACTCCCCCTTTCTAAACTTTCTAAATTGATTAGAGAAGCTGCTTACACTACTGTCCTCTTTCTAAATTGCTAGATTGCTTGGAGAAGCTGTTAGCACTAAAATCACCTTTCGAAAGTTACTAGATAGTTTAGAAAAACTGTTTACACTACTATCTCCTTTCTAAATTTGTTAGATTGTTCAGAAAACTTGTTTCCACTACTACCCTCCTTGTAAACTTGCAAGATTGATTGGAGAAGCTATTTACACAAACATCTCCTTTCTAAACTTCCTAGATTTATTGGAGAAGTTGTTTACAATACTAATCCCTTTTAAAACATGCTAGATTGATTAAAAAAGCTATGTATACTACTCCCTTCTAAACTTTCTAGATTATTTAGAAACTTGCTAGATTGATTGGAGATGCTGTTTACACCAACATCCCCTTTCTAAACTTGCTAGATTGATTGGAAAAACCGTTTACTACTCTATTCCCCCTTCCTAAACTTGTTATATTGATAGGAGAAGGTGTTTACACTATTATCCTCTTTTACAACATGCTAGATTGATTGGAGAAGCTATTTATACTACTCTCCTCTTTCTAAACTTTCTAGATTGATTAGATGTGTTGTTTCCACTACTATCACATTTCTAAACTTGTCAGATTGAATGGAGATGTAGTTTACACTAACATCCCCTTCTCAACTTGCAAAATTGATTGGAGAAGCTGTTAACAGTAATATGACAATCTAAACTTTCTAGATTGATTGGAGAAGTTGTTCACTTCTTCGCCTTCGTAAAATTCCAAGATTGATTTGAAAAGCTGTTTACACCACTACTCTTTTTTAGACTTGCATGATTTATTTGAGAAGCTATTTACACTACTATCCAATTTATAAACTTTCTAGATTGATTGGAGAATCTATTTATACTATTCTTCCCTTTATAAACATCTAGATTCGTTGGAGAAGCTTTTTGCACAACTATCCTCGTTATAAACTCTCTAGATTTATTGGATAAACTATTTACACTACTCCCCATTTCTAAACTTGCAAGATTGATTGGAAAAGCTGCTTACACTACTGTCTCCCTTTCTAAATTGCTGGATTGATTAGATAATTTGTTCGCACTCATATCACCTTTCGAAAGTTGCTAGATTGTTTCGAAAAGAAGTTTACACTACTATCCCCTTTCTAACCATGCTAGATTGTTTAGAAAACTTGTTTCCACTACTACCCTTCTTGTAAACTTGCTATATTTATTGGAGAAGCTGTTTACGCCAACATCCCCTTTCTAAACTTGGTAGATTAATTGGAGAAGTTGTTTGCACTAATATCACCTGTCGAAAGTTGCTAGATTGTTTAGAAAAAGCTTTTTACACTACTATCCCCTTTCTAAACTTGCTAGGTTGTTTAGAAAACTTGTTTCAACTACTACCCTCCTTGTAAACTTTCTAAATTGATTGGACAAGTTGTTTTCACCAATATCCCTTTCTAAACTTGGTAGATTAATTGGAGAAGCTGTTTGCATTAATATCACATGTCCAAAGTTGCTAGATTGTTTAGAAAAGCTTTTTACACTACTATCATCTTTCTAAACTTGCTAGATTATTTAGAAGACTATTTTCCACTACTACTCTCCTTGTAATCTTGCTAGATTGATTGGAGAAGCTGTTTACACCAACATCCCCTTTCTAAACTTGCTAGATTTACTGGAGAAGCTGTTTTCACTAATATAACCATTCGAAAGTTGCTAGATTGTTTAGAAAGTTGTTTACACTACTATCCCCTTTCGAAACTTGGTAGATTGTTTAGAAAACATGTTTCCACTATTACACTCCTTGTAAACTTGCTAGAGTGATTGGATAAGCTGTTTACACCAACATCCCATTTCTGAACTTGCTAGATTGGTTGGAGAAGTTGTTTGCACTAATATCATCACCTTTCGAAAGTTGCTAGATTGTTTAGAAAAGTTGTTTACACTACTATACCCTTTCTAAACTTGCTAGATTGTTTAGAAACCTTGTTAGATTGATGGGAGAAGCTGTTTACTCTATTCCCCCTTCTAAACTTCCTAAATTGATTGGAGAAGCCGTTTCTCTATCCCCTCATCCTAAACTTGTTAGATTGATTGGAGAAGGTGTTTACACTACTATCCCCTTTTAAAACATGCTAAATTGATTGGAGAAGCTATTTATGCTACTCTCCCCTTTCTAAACTTTCTAGATTGATTATAGATGTTGTTTCCATTACTATCCCATTTCTAAATTGCCAGATTGAATCGAGATATTTAATCGAGATGTTGTTTACACTAACATCCCCTTATCAACTTGCAAAATTCATTGGAAAAGCTATTTACAGTAATATGACAATCTAAACTTTCTAGATTGATTGGAGAAGTTGTTTACACTTATACTCTTTTGTAAAATTGCTAGATTGATTTGAAAAGCTGTTTACATCACTACCCCTTTTTAGACTTGCATGATTGATTTGAGAAGCTATTTATACTACTCTTCCCTTTCTAAACATCTAGAATCATTGGAGAAGTTGTTTACACTACTATCCTCATTTTTAAATTACTAGATTGATTTGAAAAGCTGTTTGCACTAATATCACCTTTCGAAAGTTGCTAGATTGTTTAGAAAAGCAGTTTACACTACTATCACCTTTCTAAACTTGCTAGATTGTTTAGAAAACTTGTTTCCAAAACTACCCTCCTTGTAAACTTGCTGATTGATTGGAGAAGCTGTTTACACTAATATCTCATTTCTAAACTTGCTAAATTGATTGGAGAAGTTGTTTACACTAATGCCCCCTTTCTAAATTGCTAGATTGATTGGAGAATCTATTTGCACTAATATTACCTTTCGAAAGTTGCTATATTGTTTAGAAAAGTAGTTTACACTACTATTCCCTTTCTAAACTAGCTATATTGTTTGGAAAACTTGTTTCCACTACTACCTTCCTTGTAAACTTGCTAGATTGATTAGAGAAGCTGTTTACACCAACATCCCCTTTCTAACTTGCTAAATTGATTGAAGAAGCTGTTTGCACTAATATCACCTTTCGAAAGTTGCTAGATTGTTTAGAAATGCTTTTTAAACTACTATCCATTTTCTAAACTTGCAATGCCGCATTATGCATGTGGCTTTCATCCAACAATGCAAATACTTAAAAGTGTGTGATAAAATTTACTCGTTTATCACATATTATTCGCATAACCAAACGATTTCCTTGTGCAATTGGATTCTTTACTTTATTTTTCTTGACTAAGAATCTTATGTTTCCTCGCACTATATGTTATTTCTTGCAATTTGTTATTCAAAATGTCGAGTTATCATGCTCTCAGAGCAACTTGTTCTCATTTCTAACTCCGGTTTGGTGCGAGTGACTGACATTAGGACTGTAAATTAATTGCATTTTTTTCTCTCATTTTCTTTTTACTTTTTATCCTTTTTCATATGCTAACTTACTCTTTGGGCCAAACAATGATAACTTATTCCATGGTTGAAATGATTATTGGGATACCTGAGTGACTGGTATGAGATGTGTTTTTCTATAGGTATTCTATTGAACGAGTTTTGCATGCTGAATGCATGAAGATAGTTATAGGAGTGTAAGCTTCATAGTTTCAAAATCAAAGTTGTACTATGAAGTTCGAGATTTTATTATGAGATACAACCCTGACTATAGGAAATAAAAAAGCGGACTGAATTATTATATCAACATTTAATCTTGAAATAAAATTATGATAATAAAAAAGACTACAATATAGTCGAATTATCACCTGGAGTGCAGTTACTTTGTAACTGATCAATCCCAAAATGTAGGGCTTCTGCCCTCAATGAATCGGGACGTTATAAATGATGCAACAATCGATCTGGCCTAAACGGTCGGACTTCGACTCACAAAAGTGTTTGCGATAAATCAATCAGATAATTTGATGCAAGTCAAGATTGCTATAAATTGCAAATTATTGCTAAACATAGTTAATTTCAAATCAAAAATCATAATTACTCATTCCGTCTCTTTATTTGTGACTAAGGATATATCATAAGAAATGAATAAATTATAATAAAATTTATAAGTAGATACTAAAGAATGAAAGAGGATAAAGAAAAAAAGAGAAAAGTATGATAGAGAACAAAATATTATGTCTGAACTGATTTGTATTTTGGAGCATGTTATTAATATCGATGGTCAATTTATGTTGATGAGGGGGGATATAAATAAATTGCGATGTTACTCAAAATTTGATTCAGTTCACATAAGAAGATATACTAAGAAAATATATAGTACGTGGTGAAGTAAAGATATACTAAGAAAATGTATAGTACGTGGTGAAGCGTTCTTAAATAGAGTAATGACGTGGTCAATTATGATCTCCACCTACCATATGATCAAGTGTTAGGTAAATAATAATTACCTCTTTTATGTAAGCTTCTATGTTGAAATTGTTACGCAACTTTGCTTCTTTTCTCCTATGTATCATTATGTTAACATTTATAATCAAGTGCTTGCATTGGTTTTTATAACAATTTTTAAATATCCAATGTCTTCTGGAATCTCAGAACCAGTGACATAATCTTTGAATGAGCTGCAGACAAAAGAAATGATTAGGACTATCATGTATCCATTTTTGTGAATGTATACGTAATGTTAATATTTATTCGATGAGAATGTATAACGAAAATGTATCTATTTTCGTTATAACGTAATATCTTATTATCAAAAAAAGTTGGAGAAGTCTTTTTTGCAAACAAACATGTTTATTTGTTCTATTAATTTCACACACAGTGGCAATGGATTGGAGGAGAATTGACAAGATGCATCATTTTACTTGGACGTAGAAATCTAAACACACTACAGAAAAGTGATGGATTAGAGAGAAAATTAAAGGAAATAGATGATTATATATCAAAAAACATTGGATTGAAGGATGGGTTTGCAATAGATGGTGGGCTCACGCAGCAAGGGTAGTGACCAATTAGTGTAGCAAAGTACATAATTATTAGATGGAACATAATTATTAGATGGAACGGAACATAATTGCAGTTGGTTTAATCAGGTTACTCATAGTTACAGTTGAATTATACATGGGTGAAAATCAGGTTGCTCATGATTGGAGTTGGTTTAACATCCTCACAAGGTTTAGAGCGAACGGGGTACCATCGGTACTTCTATGTTAAATAATAAAATGGGGGGTGTGGTAGAGGAGCTCCACTCAAATGCTCTGTTTAGCACCACATAATCAGGTGATTGATCAGTCTATTCCATTTTATTTGACCAGTTGATCATAATAAGTTTGTTATGTGAATGTCCACCAGTTGAAAGATAGGTGAATTACATGCGCTATTCCTGAAAGTTTATGTTATTAAAAGATATGTTCAATTTTCAAAATAATTACAGATATGTCTAAAATGTGTTGTCCGATTGTAAAAATATATTTTTAATCTTCAAAAGTTTGAAATTTACAAAAAAAATAAATTAAAAATAATGATAATGAAATAAAAATTTGAAATGTAATATGTAAAATTTTATTTTATTATATAAATGTTTCGAAAGTTATAAAATTCTCAAAAATGCCTCAACTTCATTTTTAAATGGATCCACCATCTCCGGCAAAGCCCCTGCCAACACAACCACCAAAACCTCCAACCACTGGAATATTTTTTTCCAATTGTAGATCGGAACGAAACTAACACTAAAAGAGTAGGGGTAAGTTTGGGTTAACACTAAAAGTGTTGGATTTGGGATTTATTTGTAATTCAAGTTTGAGAAAAGCATAAAATATGTGCCTATTTGTAATAGTTAACAAAGCATGGACGATTATGTAATTTTCTCATAAAGATCAGGGGGTCAATTCCAATATTTCCGTCCTTTAACTTATTTAAATTTTTAACTTTTTTTTTTTTTAGTTTAGTATAGCACATGGTTTTAAATTAGAAAAATCTAGAGATGAATTTATAAGAAAGAAATAATCAATCAAGGTAAAACGGAATATTAATTGTCCAACAGCTTATGAAATAAAGATTACTACTTTTCCAACTATTTGATATAATTCGTGATTTATGATAAATGTTACTACATTTAATGCACACATATATATGTGTGTGTGTGTATGTATATATTTTTAAATAAATACATCGAATCAATTCATGCATAACTCTAACAATTTGATTAAGAGCTCCATCCAAAAGAAGTTAAATAAATTGCTCAATTCGAATGAAATTGAAGAAAATTTAGTAAATTACACTATACGTGCATGCATTGAATAACAGAACGATTGATCTAAAAGTCTCAACTTAGAAAGATTTCATAATTTAAATTTTAATATATTTTCAAACCAATTAAAAGTAAAAAATTTATTTTTTCCAAATACCGTGAGTCAAACATGATATTTTTGTAAGGTGATGTGTGTATCATAATTCATAGCTCAATAAAGACACATCAATTCTTCTCGCAATATTGTCAAAGAAAGACACATCAATCCTTCTTGCAACATAATAAGAAAACTTTTAGAGTAAAAGATTATGAAGTAATCTTTCATTACATATTTTTTTTATTTGTTTTACTGATATAGTTGGAAGTATAATTCGTCACCAAAGATGGCACGAGCAGAGAATCATAAAGCCAAATAGGAGATTTATTACGGGACCGAGGTAGTAATATTACTGTTATTTCTTTATTAGCACCCATCCTGACTACCTTACAATTGCGTCGGAAATGGCTCGCACAGAGGTAAGAGAAAAGCGTCGGAATTTCCCTTTACTTAATCTGGTCACAATGAGGATTTTTGGTGAAGCATCTTACACGATTCGATGTTCGGAATCGTCCAACCACGTAACTCAAGCTGAAAATCGATTGTGTCATCATTTTTCCTACATAAATATAGATCAGGCTGCAGTGGTGTGCAACTGGACATGAATTATAGTAACTAACCTTGAGACCCCACATAATCGAGATAAGAATAATTTGAGGGAAGCTACCAGAAGTTGTACATGCTCATAATCTTCGTGGGCCCAGTTGATTTTACTAAGTTCCCATATCAAGTTTGAGCGTATGCACTTTTCCGTGACAATCTCCTTCGCAATGATAATAAAAAAGAGACTGATCGAATCTCCTTTAATGTCAAATTATACCTTCTCTGATTCGTCTTCAACCACATTCAGATGTGTGGCTTTTTCCAGAATCACCACCAAAAAGTGATTTAAAGTTTTTTATTTGCGACAATGATACTCTCGATGCAACCACTAATATGATTTATAAGGAAATTTTTGATAAGTTACAAGCTCTGTTTAGAATTAATTTTTATTATATGTGCTATTTAATTCTTTCAAACTTATGTTGTTCGTTATCTCATTTGAAATTAAAACTTTCATGTTTTTTCCTTATTTTCCTTCGCATTAGACTGAACTATGTGAGGAAGTTTAGCGAAGTCGCTTCGAGTAGTGCTTCTTTAATTGTTTACCTATTAAGCACAAAAAAAAATCCATTTTCTTTTAATTTGGATAATTTGTATTAAATTTCAGGTAAAAACTACTACAACCTCCGTCTCATAGTTATTTGACTCCTTTCATTTTCGAACCGTTCCAAATTCTTTTGCCACTTACTATAATTAAAAATTTTACAACCCCACCTCACTTAATAAATAACTCATCTATTACTTATTTTTCATACTTTATTTTCTCTCTCATACATTTTCAATTATTTACTCTCTCTCATATTTTAATACCAACTTACAACTTTTATTACTAATTTACTTTCATTCTTAATTTATGTACATAAATCTAAGAGGCAAACAACTACAGTACGGAAGAAGGACTGCTTATTAAAAAATCTCCCAATGTAAGTTAACCCTGAAACGCCTAACAATTTCTCGAAGTTAATTCTCCTACAGTGTACATCTTTTTACCAGGGAAATTATAGCATACCAACTCTGCGTGGAGACGTGCAACTGTGTGCCATCTGTAGGACCGACCCCAGGACATGGTTTGGTCGGCACCTGATCTAAATTGATGAGATGCCAGACTAGAAAAACTACTTTTAGTTATCTGAGACTTGCTAATTCAACAACTAAAGCTACAAAAACTGCAAGCAAAGCGTATATGATCTCTCTCCCGAGGGGCGGATGCTGAAAACTTAACTCTTTGAGCTTGCTCCCTGCACAATTACAATTTTCAGAAGTGTTAATATTACGAGGTTTCAAGAAATATTGTATACCATCAAACACATTATTGCTTACTTCTGTAAGGACGAGAGCGTGCCACAATAGATGGCATTTTCAGGCAATTGAATCTCATTATCGTCTTGCTCTGGATTCAGCACACTAAGGTAAACTTCTTGACCAAGATACCAAGAATCAAGGTTCTGAGATCTAAGGTTCCACATCCCAGCATTGTCGAGAGAAACTAATATAGCAGTCCATGCGCCGGGAAACACCTGTTGTTTGATTTGTTATACCCAGAAAAAAGATTGGATAATGAGATCAACAATCAGAATAAATTATCACAACTACTTTTACATGTATATTCATTAGTTTGGACTATGAAGCGTGTAAGGAAAGCCATAAGCTATAAGATCCCTAACGCATGCAGGGAGTGTTTGAAAATGCTTTTTAAAAGAAGTTACGTCCTTTTGGTTCAGATTGTTAAAGTTTTTTGTATGTGCTATCTCTCATACTGCTACAGATTGTCAAAGAAAAAGCAGGTAACAGTCGAAAAGTAAAGAAGCACGACCGTAGTTAATGCTAATATATACTTTGGACTGCCTTAAGTAAGACAACCATCATGGATATATATTTTGCATATGAAAAACAAAATTAAAATCAAACCAAATGTTAAAAACCTGAACACCAAAACCACATAACTGTGCTTAACGCAACTTTACAGCGAAGCACTCACTAAACCTTTTGATCTACTGGAAAAGGTAGATGAGGAAAGAGTATAAAGTTGTATAGATAAACAAAGTTTCATCTCCATGATTTGATAGTCTAAAGTCAACAAAAATTGTGGAGTTTTGAGTTTGGAAGAATAGAAAATATAAAATGATAAATCACAACTCTTAAGCTCATACTATTGGAAAAAAAGTTGAAAAAAATTGCTCCACTTGCACCAGCGTCACACACGACGAATTTATGTCATTGTATTTTAGAAATTAAAAGATATGACTTGTGGTGGTCACATTGAGCAACGTATTGCTGACAAACGGAGAGTGGGGAAATCACAAAGTAACATGCATGCACTACTCGTCAACATGCATCAGCATTTGGGATTATGCTACCTGCGTAGTGCAGCGAGCCACACCATCCCATTTGTTATAAGCGCTTCTGCTGTTCTCCGTCCACGCTCCAAAATCCATCCTGCGAGCCACGTGAGAAGTGACATCAAACCTTTAAGTTCACCATTCCAAAACTAGGAAACTGAAGCCCCACACAATATTATACTGAAAATTATATCTTACCCCACGACAAAGAAAGCATAGCCATCAAGATGGTAGCTCTGGACAAAGTTATCGTTGTTTTGAAAGATAATTTCCATAAATCCTTTAAAAGTTCCATTAATTACAGATGTGTCAAATTTTGCAGTCCTGTTCATAAACCTATTGGGGAAGTCGAGCTTGAACACCCCAGGAATTTTAAATTGCTGTGCAAGCTTGAGAGGTGTTGAAGGCGCTTTGTACGAAATTCCATTCAGAGTAGTGCGCCATTTCCCTTCAACAAGCTCCTTAGGTCTATTGAGGATTACATATAGATCAGTTACATTTATATCGCCATATCTAAAAGATCCTTGTGGATTTGGGCGAGCAGCTCCAGCAGAAACATTCCATCTGTTCAGAAAGGTGTTATACGTGTCAGCTATGACATAGATACTGCATAAAACACACCATTGAGCAGTATAGTTTACGTCCTCAGACACAAACTAAAAATCGTGACGGAGGTATATTATAGTTTGATTAGAAATACTAATATCTCAATAATCTTAATCTACAAAACAATAACAGAAAAAAGGAAAGACTACGTTTCACAACCTTATGGACCTGGCTTGATTCATTGAGAAGTAAGTGTCATAATCATTAGGAGGGTCTGGAAGAGGACCTGAAGCACGTCCTTGCGAGCTTGAGTAGTGCAGTACACCAACGCCAGACGCCTTGGCCCAAGCCGTAGAATTGACAAACCGCGGACTGGCAACAATATAGTAATCACTGATGGCATTTTGATCCATCATTACCAAGAACGAGTATGACTGACCCACGTGAATATCCATGTTTGAATAGTTTGTTTGCATGGTATAAGATCCTTCAGTTTCTACGAGAACCATATTATGATTTTGGATCCTAAAATTCAAGCTGGTAGAGATGCCTATATTGTGTACTCGGAAGCGATAGGTCTTGCCTGTTACACACAAATATTCATGAATGGAAGTTTCATATAAATTATTTCACATAGATAGTAGTATACGTTATTCGACTATGCTGTCACAAGTTATCCAGATCAGAGAGGCAGGTTGACGTAAATGCTGGCTATTTAGAACAAATGCAACTTAGCTGAACCCATGAGCTGATCTACACTTCAAATGTATCATTATGTTTATTTAAAACACTAGCATACTCCTCTACGAGATACTAAACTGAAAATGAATAAAAAACCGACTGTGATTCGGAAAGGGCAAGACAGAACTATCTCCCAGACGTAATGTTATGACCCAATTTCTATTTCTTGAGATAATTCACATTTACATTTTTGATTAAGAAGTACACCTTTGTGACTTTGTAAGACGCGCTCTTGTAGGCGTCCATTTCGTTTTTCTGTCATTTTGTTATTTAAAATACTCCTTGATCTGATGGAGGCAAAGAGGACACGTGCCGAAGATCAGGGGATCCGGACAAATCAATCCGTTAGAGAAGCTGAATAAAACTTTGCTCTGCTAGCTGGCGTCACACTCTGGGTGTGAGTTGGTTAGGTAATCCTCTCATTCAAACTCTCTCTCTCTATTATCTTACCTAAATTTCATCTGCAAATATCTGATTCTTGGGTACCAATTGCAGGTGGAACCCAATCTGGTTCACAGCCAGCTTTTTCTCATCTCTCATAATCTATGCTTAATTCAATTGCTGAGTACTAGAGCTTCCTATGATCCAAAATCTCCCTGTAAACCCTTGATGAATTAATGAAATCCTTTCCTTCCATTTTAATTCGTATTTAGACATCACAAGTGGTATCAGAGCCAGGTTGCGACCTTGTTGATAATGGCGGAACACACCAGAATGAAAGATCTGACTGACACACAATGAAGGCAAGAGGCGGAGATGCAATCCTTTTCGCTGAAATTTACAGAAATTGACAACAATTTCAGCTCTCTCACGTTGGCTTTAACATTAATCAATGAGAAATTGGGTCATAACAAGGAGAAATTGGAGACGACGTTTCAGTTTCAACAAGAAGTGGCCCCATTACTATGTGCGAAGGAGAAGCTACCGGCTGATGAGACAAACGTCAATAAGCAGCAGCAAGACGTTTTTTATACACCACCATTTCAAGGTCAGATGCATATTGGAACATCGGCAGCTCAACCCCCTATACCCACAGACGACGAATACGATGCCAACATTTCGGAAGGAGTTCCCTGAGTTTGACAGCTCCAATCCATGGTCATGGTTGCGTAAGGCAAATAGGTATTTCACTTACAACCCTATGGAGACTACATCGAAGGTGTTATTTGCTTCCCATTATCTTACTGGCCAAGCGGATTTATGGTATATGGAATATCTGGAAGGGAAAAATAATATTCCATGGGAATACTTTAGTAATCGTGTTTTAGAATGGTTTTTAACTCCCGGAAAGATGATGTTGTCAATAATATTGGAATGATTCCAGGATATCTTCCTCTGGCTTGTATTATCCATTAAATAGAGAAAAATTACAACTATAAAAGTAAATAATAACTAAACTTGGCTGATTCATAGAATCCCGTAATCTTTGCTAAACATTATTATCTACTAATAATAAGCTAAATAATATCCCAAAGATTGCTCCTGATTGACATCCCCCCTCAAACTGATGAGGATTCATCACATCAATTTGCCACTTGATGGCGCTGAAAGAAAGCTTAACTCCATACTCATAAATCTTCAAACAATGAGTAGATCCCAAAATAATCCTCATAAACTGAGAAGATTCCACCAATGTCTTGAATTCACACCAAAATGGATTCCAAGAGCGATCGGAATGTTCTTGAACCCGACCAAGAGATTCCATAGACGCCTAGAATCTATGACTCAAAAGATTCCAAGAACATCATTGAACCTAACCAAGAGACTCCAAGAATGCTCGAACCCATGCCAGCGAGATTCCAAACAAACTTGAGCGTAAACACCAAGAAGAATTCCAAGACATTAGTAAATCTATGATTTTTAGCACACCCAATTCATGCCTAAAAAGACAAACTCCGGGCCAAATTTTCAGCACACCCAATTCATGTCTAGAAGACAAACTCCGGGCCATACTTGTTGAACTCAAAGAAGAGATGCCGGTCTATACTCACCGAACTCTCTAAACCAACAATAGTGCCTCAAAAACCCAACAATAAGATTCAAACAAGAGAATATGGAAGTTTATTGCACTGGACAGATCTTGAAGAACAAGGGCTGGAGTACAAGAGGAGAATATCGAAATTGAGGACTCCGACAAATAACAAATAAAACCATAAGAACAGGAACCGAAGTTCTGAACGATAACTGCAAAAGAAAAACTCTAGAGCTAGTTTGTGGTGATTGAGGCAGAACTATGTGTAATTCCCCTCAGTGGTGGGGATATTATACATGGATCTGACTGGATGTGGAAAATGGATCCTGTGACATTCCATTTCAAGGATAATTTCACTGTGGTGCATAAAAATGGAAAGAAGATCAAACTGAAAAGTGCAACTGAAGGGGTTTCTGTCAGAGATATCAGCGGAAAAGGTTTGAGAAAGTTCTTTAACAAACCACTCATGAAGTAGTGGCACAATTGTACTCAATGAGTGCTGAAAATCATGAAGAGTCGTTACCAGCAGAGATTGAGAACTTGTTGCAACAATTTCAAATGGTGTTTCAAGAACCCAAGGGTCTGCCTCCAAAAGGAACATAGAACACACTATTGATTTGGTGCCAAATGCACAACCAGTGCACCAAAAACCTTATAGATACTCCCATGTATTGAAGGATGAAATAGAGAAGATGGTTGATGAAATGATGGCCCAAGATATAACTTAGCCAAGCTCAAGTCCTTTCGCATCTACTGTACTGCTCGTGAAAAAGAAAGATTCGACTTGGCGATTTTTGCGTTGACTATAGGAAACTTAATGACATCACAATAAAAGATAAGTTTCACATGCCAATCATCGAAGAGTTGTTGTCAGAGCTTTATGGTGACACCATTTTCTCAAAGATGGACCTGAGACGGATATTTTCAAGTTAGGTTGAAAGAGGAGGATAAACCTAAATCAGCCTTTATCACTCATCATGGATTATATGAATTTCATGTTATGCCTTTTAGTTTAACAAACGCGCGCCTGCTACATTTCAAAAGCTGATAAATCATATATTCTCGAAGGTGCTCAGAAAATTTGTATTGGTCTTCTTTGACGACATCCTGATATACAGGGCTAGCGGAGAGGAGCATTGTAGTCATTTGAGGACTGTTTTGAGTATTCTGATGGATAACCAACTATATGCTAGGAGGAGCAAGTGCAATTTTGCTATGAAATAGATTGACTATTTAGGATACATCATATCCGGTGAAGGAGTATCCACAGATCTCTCCAAAACTCAAACAATGGTTGATTGGCACGTGCCAAGAAATCTCAAGGCTCTCCGAGGTTTCTAGGGTCTTATAGGATATTACAGAAGATTCGTCCCTGGATATGGGATCGTCGCTAAGCCACTCACCAATTTGACGAAGAAGGGGAATTTTGGTTGGAATGAGACGACTGATAATGCATTTCAACTTTTCAAAGATAAAATGGTAGAAGCACCCGTTTGAGCTCTCCCAAATTTCAATGAACCTTTTGTCTTGGGGACGGATGCTAGCCAAGTGGGGATTGGTACTGTTCTGATGAAAAACAGGAAACCAATAGCATATTTTAGTCAAGCATTGTGTCCAAGAAACCAGGCCTTGTCGACATATGAGAAGGAGTTATTATCGATTATTATGGCCGTGGAAATATGGAGAGGATACCTTTCTGGACGCAAATTCGTCTACGCACGAACCATGCTAGTCTCAAATTCCTCAAGGACCAGAAGATTACTAATGCCCTACAGCAAAAATGGTTGTACAAGCTAATGAATCATGATTTTACCGTTGGGTACAAGAAAGGGAGTGAGAACTTGGTTGCGGATGCCTTGTCTAGAAAGCTTGAGGATGGCGAAGACATTTTTGCTTCTTGTCAAGTTACAACACATGTAAGCCCGCAATGGGTGGAGAAAATTACAACAAGTTATAACGGTGACACAAAATTGCTGAGCTAATCGCTGGTGCTCTACTGAATTCCTCCGTTGATAATGAATATCAGTACATTGAAGGTGTCCTGAAGTATAAAGGGAGAATTGTTGTGGGTAACACAGCAATCAAGTTAGATAGAAGATCATGACAGTTATTCATAGTTCAGCAATAGGAGGGCTTTCAGGCATTCACAGTAGTTTTTTGAGAGGGAGGACTCTTTTCCACTGGCGAGGAATGAAAAAGGATTTTCAAGAGTTTGTATTCTGTTGTGACATTTGTAGAAAATGTAAAGACGAACAAGTGCGATGGGCCTGCTACAGCCCCTAGATATTCCTAACACGCCTTGGTCACACATCTCCATGGATTTTATAAAAGGGTTGCCGAACTCTTGTGGGAAAACTGTGATATGGGTAATTGTGGACAGATTGACAAAGTATGGTCATTTCATTCCCTTAAGCCATCCTTATACGTCTGAGCAGTTGGCTGGCATTTTTATGGAACAAATACATAAATTACATGGGATGCCAGAAATAATAGTTAGTGACAGGGATGTCGTATTCCAAGGATCCTTTTGGCAAGAGATGTTTAAGTTGATGGAAACAAAGTTGCATATGAGCACTGCTCATCATCCACAAACGGATGGTCAGACTGAATGATTAAAAATAAGCTTGGAGACTTATCTACGATGCATGACACATCAGAAACCAAAACGTTGGAGTAAGTGGGTAGCCTTGGCAGAGTGGTGGTACAATACTAGCCACCATCACTTTTTAAAGACTTCGCCATTTGTTGCTCTATATGGTTATACACCATTGCAACTCTCCCATGGGCCTTATATTCAGTCATCAGATGGAGCTGCAATTAAGAATGTTGAAGAAAGACGGGAAATGATACAAATTTTAAAGGGAAACTTGGAGGAGGCAAGGAGCAGGATGAAACAATATGCAGATCAACACCGCACTGAACGAGAACTCAAGAAGGCGATTGGGTTTATCTTAAAATTCAACCCTTCAAGGCTTCAAATGTTCACTTAAGGCGCCAAACCAAGCTAGCTGTCAAGTTTTTTTGCCCTCAAAAAGTTATGGAACGGGTTGCACATGTTGCTCATAGTGTACAACTACCTCCAGGCACGAAGATGCTAGACGTCTTTCATGTATCTTTGCTAAAAGCTAAAATCAAATGGAAGTATGCTGTCAATCCAGAGTTTCCTGTGACAGATTCGGAAGGGTGCCCCCTGATATACCCAGTGAACATTCTTAACAGGAGAATGATTAAGAGAAATAAACCTGAAACTGAGATCCTTGTGCAATGGAGCAATCTGCCACCAGAATCTGCTATGTGGGAGTCTTGGACTTCTTTCTCCCACCAATTCCCGAAGTTTTCACAACCTTGAGGACAAGGCGTGTTTGAGAGGAGGGTAGTTGTTTGCTTAGGAAGTACACCTTTGTGACTTTGTAAGACACACGCTTGTAGGCATCCATTTTGTTTTTCTGTCATTTTGTCATTTAAAATATCTCCTTGATCCGATGAAGGTGACGAGGCCACGTGCCGAAGATCGGGGGATCCGGACAAATCAATCCGCTAGAGAAGCAGAATAAAACTTTGCTCTGCTAGCTGGCGTCACACTCTGGGTGTGAGTTAGTGAGGTAATCCTCTCATTCACACTCTTTCTCTCTCTATTAGCTTACCTAAATTTCATCTGCAAAGATCTGATTCTTGGGTACCAATTGCAGGTGGAACCCAATCTGAATCACAGCCAGCTTTTTCTCATCTCTCATAATCTATGCTTAATTCAATTGCTGAGTACTAGAGCTTCCTTTGATCCAAAATCTCCCTGTAAACCCTTGATGATCCAAAATCCTTTCCTTCCATTTTAATTCGTATTTAGACATCACACATAACCCTAAAATGATGAAAATTTCTATCATCTGTACAATGGAGGACGACTTTTGACCTGAGTCAACTGAGTGGCATATGGGATCAATAACATGCATGCATACATTACTTTGTTTGTGCTGTTAATCCACATATATATTACATGAAAAGATATGAATACAATTCAACTATCACTTGTATATTTCAAATGTGGAGAACCGTCAGCTCAGTTATAAATTGGAAGTTTGAAATTAGTTGTATGTTATTTTACATTATTGAATTTTATATATTGTTTTACGTCTTATAACCCCCCCCCCCTTCCCCGCCGCAGAAAAATTTCTGCACCTGGCATTTCATAATCCCATCCGCTTCCCAAGCTTCATTCCATCAGTTTCTATTTGTCTTTGAAACCCCGGTCACTAAACTGTAACTTATGGAGATTACGTCACTTATGTGCAAGGAGATGTAAACAATGTAACTAAAGTGCAACTAATCCAGATACTGATGCTGAAACCACAATAACAAACTGGAGTTTAAGGCCCAGGGAGCAAATTGATCGTCGAACCATACAAGGCCATAGAGAAAACTACCTGGTTCGACGTTTATTATCTGGTAAGGAATACCGTCTGGCACGAGGGCTCTGTCAAACTGGTAAGGGCCTAATCCATTAATTAGTATACCGTCAGGAGCTTCAAGACTAATTCCTCTTTCAATATTAGTTCTAAGTTCCTGTTACTCAAGATATATTTCATTATGAGCTCTGGTCAGAAGTTCAGAAACATATATGTATACCAGGACATAAAATACTAGCCTGGAAAAATATATGAGCTTTATACTAACCTTATGACTCTTTGTGTACCAGTCACTTATTAAAAGGGTTATATCTCCATCTGGCATCACAAAAGGTGTGGGAATAATTTCTCTGTTGTTAACGGTGATTCCTCCATAACCGCCTGCAGCTTTCTGGAAACCAACGGATGGGAAGTAATAGAAACTGCCTATTTGGTCTTTCACCTGAAACTGGTATGTCCAATTCCAACCAGGAGGAATGGGACAATTTGTACCCGAAACACCGTCCTGCCACGAATTCTTTCTTTGTTGAATGCCGTTCCTGCACTTCCAAGGAAAGAGTTACACCGCAATCATCATTACATGCAAATTTATTAGGATTCCGTGATATACCATGTTAGAAGAATTGGTTCGTCGAGATTATTTTTTACATTGATGACAACATTCCAATTTGTAGTGACATTCAGAATGGGGCCAGGAAACTGGCCCGCTATGCCAATCACCTGAAGGTACAAAGTCCAGAGGTCAGATACCATCACTTATTAATAGGAACAACAATAACAATAACTAAGCCTTTACCCCAAGTAATTGGGGTTACATGAGCCAAAAAGGAATTACGAAGGGCTCCCTATCTAAACAAAAGATTCTAAGTTGGGTTCCAAGCCTTGCTTTTCTCTAATAATAAATAAATATTTTATACTTATAAACAAACAAGATCGGGTGGGACAATGACTGGCCTTTAGTTCATTCGATCAATGACGAGCAG
>JAYMSG010000013.1:0-22002 GCA_036897925.1 Aragoa abietina | reverse complement strand
CTAAACTAGTTGCATTTTGAGAAAAAGTAGTGTCATTTGTCAAAAAAAAAAACAAAATCATTCCAATTACAATTTAAAATTGTAAAATAATGATGTTTATAATAATATTCATAAAAGCACTACGTTTTGGACAAAAAATAGTGGCGTTTACAAAAAAGAATAGCAAAGCCATTCTAATCGCAGTTCAAAATTGTAAAAGAAAAATATTTATAACTAAATTCGTTAAATCACTTCATTTTGGGCCAAAAGCACTACATCGTCACGCTTAAAGCACTGCCGGTTACAAAAATAAAAACAAAATCATTATATTTACTATTTAGAATTGTAAAAGAAAGAAGTTTATAACTAAATTTGTAAAACATCTTCTGTTTGGATCAAAAGCATTACGATTTAGGTCTAAAGCACCGTCTGTTATAAAGAAGAAGAATAAAACCATTCTAGTTATTATTTAAAATTGTAAAAGAAAGATGTTTACAATTAAATTCTTAAAACCACTTTCGTTTGAGTCAAAAGAACTACCACTTAGTCTAAAGAAGAAGAACATTCAAAATTCGTAAAATTGTAAAAGAAATATATTCATAAATAAATTCGTAAAACCATGTCCGTTTGGAACAAAAGCACTAGCGTTTATATCTAAACTACCGCAGGTAAAAAAAATAGAACTATTTAAATCACTATTTAAAATTGTAAAAAAAATATGTTTATAACTACATTTGTAAAACCTTTGGACGAAAAGCACTAGCATTTTAGACCTAAAGCACAACGGTTACAAAAAAGAAAAAAGAAAAAAACAAAACCATTCTAGTTACTATTTAAAATTGTAAAATAATGATGTTTTTGACTAAATTCACAAAAACCCTCCCGTTGAGCCAATAGTAGTGGCGTTTGGATTAAAAGTAGTGATGTTAACAATAAGAAAAACAAAAGCATTCTAATTATTATTTAAAATTGTAAAATAATGATCTTTATAACCAGTTGGGGAAATAGTAATGCTAAAACCTCAATTTCTACTCATGAACCCCCAAAATTCTAAACACACCCTAAAAGAAAACAAAATTTTGGAAATCCAGATAATGGCAGCAATCACTGTGCTATAGTTAAAAACCCGAGACACCCGAGACACATTCTCAACAAACCTAAATCAGTCAAAGTTTACATTCCCAGAAGCCAAGAGAAGATACAATTTGCGGATGGAACAATTAAATCTCATTAGTGACGCCCTCGAACTAATCAATGATAACATAATTTCCAATAAGAGTATATCCTGGCTTACCTTGCCCAGGCACATCACCTTCAAGAATGTCCTTCCATTTCCATCCTCTAATCCGACCATCATCACCACAACTATAGAACACATCTGAGGGCTACTTTACAAATATATGCAAATCCCATGAGAAACCAATCAATTGAACAAATATTCGTCATCAAATCCATCTTCCCTCTAATGATATATAAATAGGCTAGTCCGAAAACATTGTCGAGTACACATTACGAAAACTTCAAATGATCTCAATTACACTAGAAATCATCCATTGTATACTCAAATTGACTAGAATTCGTAATAAACGTGAGTACCTGAGCAATCGCCTCCGCCGTAAAACTTAACATCATAAGCACGTCCATCATGGCCTTGAGTTATGAAGTGCGGTTCAGGCATCAGCCAACTACACATTACAAACAAACTCACTCACGAAAACATTCCGCAAAAATACAACTAAAAAGACGAATAAAAATTAGCAGCACGTTACTGTTTGATTTCCACGTACTTTTGAACCCTAGCACTTCCACAACCCAACGCCTGTCACAAACAAACAAAAAGCATGATGTCACTTCACTTCCAATTGATTGCAAAACGGTTCGGAGTGTCGATGAAATATATGAAACTTACGAGGCAAGATGAGATTGAGTAAGAGGCAATGGAGCCATCGCTGGAAGCAGTGACGATGAAATCGGAATCGGAGTTTGGAGCGAAAACGGTTCGAAAGACGGTCCTTGCGAGAGTTTCTCGCTCGTCTACAATGGAGTCTCTGTAAGCATCTTCATCCCAATTTCTACAGTCCATTAATTCCACTGCCATTTTTCGAAGCTATTTCGAGAATCAGTATCCTAATTAAAAGTGGGACGGCAATTTTGCAGAACATTGGCGCGAGGAATATGGTGTGAGCTTGATTGATTGAATTGACCTCATTCAGACTCAGTTGGGCCTCCTTTGCTTCTCCATGACTGACTTCTCAAATTTTGCAATTTACCCCTTCAGCTTCTCAGAATTCTGCAATTACTACAATATTTAGAAATTACCTTTTAACGAGAACTATAACTAATAAAAAATTACTTTTCCTTAAAAGAGTTATCGTGTCGTATCAATATTTCGAGTCCCTATTCGTGTGACAATCATGGCATAAATTGGAAACACAAAGCCATATTGAATTGCAGTAGTGAACAATGTTTTTTGGTTGTTGCAATTCTTCTTCCTCCCCTTTTGCTAATTTATTTGTTTATTATACAAGTTATGATGGTAAACGAATCTCAGTATGCTACGTCGTCAAATTAATAGTACGTATACATAATATTTTTTAACCATTAATTGTTTGTGTAAACGTATACTCCCGTCTGTTATTATGAAATGTATTTTCAAAAGGTGTAGATTTTGCATTTGTATACATCTAGGTAAGGTTTAACTGAAAAGAAAATATTAATAAACTTTTTCACAAATACCTACTATGTAAATGTTCGACTATTATAAGGGTGAAAAAGAATTAAGAACAAAAAGAATTAAATAAAACATTGTCGAGTAATCAAAGAATTTAATGTGGATCAAACATAAAGCTAGTCTAGGAGATATCAAAGAAGACTGACAAAATGTGGATCAGGTGGATACACAATTATTATACGAAGGGAAAGAATTTGAAGCAGTTACAATTAAGCAGGCCGATTCCTGGTTTTTCAAGAGGCTAGGGAAATGCTACAGCCAGGTGCAGGGAAGTGTCATGTGGGAACAAATGCTTCAGCAAGAGAGGTATAGTACAAGAAAGTGTTATCAACATCTTCGAGAGGCTAAAGACAAACCCTCCTGGTGTAACCTTGTTGTGGGTAACAAAGCCAGACCCAGGGCCGCATTTCTTCTATGGTTGGCAATGTGGGGGAGAATGGTAACCAAGGACATATTAGAGAAGTTTGGGATGATGACTGATGGATTATGCACTTTTTGTGATCAGGAGGAAACCCTTGATCACCTTTTCTTTCAATGTTCATTCACTTCCCAGGTCTGGACCAGAATTACTCATTGGATTGATATCCAACCTACTGTGGCAGGGTGGAATCAGATGGTCCCATGGTTAATACAGGTTTGCAAAAACAAAAGGCCAGAGCACTGTTTGCTGAAAATTGTCTTAGCTGAGACAATCTATATTTTGTGGCAAGAGAGGAATCAAAGGATTTTTCAAGCTCAAACAAGGGACAGAGAACAGATTTTAAGGGAGATTGCCATTAATGTGTATGGCAGGGCTTACCAGATCAACAGGCTGCAGTAAGTTTGTGAGGGGCTACCACCATATCCTTAAAATAGTTAAAATACTGTCTTGCTTGTTTGAGTTTCCTCTCAATGATTATATAAATGCTTATGTGGTTAAAATCATACTTTGTGGTGTCCAAAATAACCTGTTTGAACAGATATAAAGCAGGCATCAGGGCTCCCTCTTACAGAAGGAGAAAGACCTTCAGAATCCATATCACAAAAGAGATGGATGTGCTCAGGTAATCTCAGGTATAGTCTGTACTCAAAGTGGGGTAAAAAGGAAGGAAAAGGCGAGGAACATAGCTGAAATGAGTGGGCAATGCTGAACTGGGCTCTGTTGAGGCCAGCAGTAATCCCTATTTTTTTTATGATGCTATCTATACTGCCTGATCCCCTGGAAACCCCAACTGCTGGATATAAAATACAATCTAAAAAGCATGATATTGTTGTGCCTGATCCTGGGTTGAGATGCTCCCCAAGTAAGTTACTGATTGAATTGATGGTCTAACAAACTAACTTGGTGACTCTTTGTAGATCCTTATAATCCACCTGGGAGGAAACGTTAAGAACTATTTCAGGTCTGTACAGTGCCTTCTCTTGTGATTTCAGGTGGAGTGGATCATCGTAGCATTAAGATGTTGTGTAGTGATTTATTTTTGCATTAGAATAGATGCTCCTGATGGAATTGATTGTTGGTCTTGCCAAAGGAAGAGGGGAATACAAAGTGTATATGTCTGTAACTTCCCAGTTGCAGAAACACACAGGGCACTGCCTACAAGGGAGGCTGGAGTTTATAGCAGGCTGTGACCAAAAAACCATATCAGCTCCCAAAGAATAGGAGATTGAATCATTTGTTAATAGATGTACTTATCATCCAATAGAGTTGTAATCTGGCCTGTTAGCCAGAGCAAATTTTGAGTCTGTTTTGTCTTGAGATTGAGGCTGTAATACACTGAAGCCATTTATGGCCACTTGGAACGGAATTTTGCATTTCTCCACACACAAAAAAAATAATAAATAAATAAAAATAAAGTGTACCGTAGGAAGTAAAGAAGAGGAAACAACGAAACTGACTCATTAGAAAAACTGCTGAAAGTAATGGGGTTGGAAAATTACCACCATAGCCTTGAAGTGTATTGTTTGGCATGAGATTTTATGGATAGGAATGGAAAACTAAATATTTGGTATCACAACTATCTAATGTGATGATGAATTGAATATCTTGTTATATTTAGTATAGATAACGTACATGTTATAAATATTAGGAAAAATTATAACGAGTGAGACCTGTGAATTCCTACCATTTGAGAAAGACTCAAACAAAACCCACCCCATTCAAACACACAAAATATCACGGCTCACCCGACCAGATGGGTCGACCCGCAATTTTTATAAAAAACAAATAATACAGCAGCCCATTAGCAGCGAGCCCTGATCGCTGGAGTTCGCTGCACCATCGTCCGCTATGGACGAACCAGATTTGGTTAGAAAACCGGATCGGAATGGTTGCGTGGGGTGGGGCTCAATTCCGGTGAGGGTGGCGGTGTTTTGGGGACCTAAATGGTATATTACGGTGGTTTGTGGTGGTGAATGTGGTGGGTGGAGATGGTGGTGGTGGTAGTAAATGTGGTGGAGGTTGGAGAAGGAGGAATTTTATTTAATTATTAAGAAAAAAAATTATAATTTCGAATAAAATACGAACAACATGCGTTTATATTAAAATATCAGTCATTCGACTTATAACATCTGGTGTTCCATATAAAACAACAAAATGAGATTTATGTATAAAATACTTGATATTTTGTATTAAAAACTAATGTTTTTATTGATCATATTTTTAATCATAAACTCAAAAATATTTCTAAAATTAGGTTGTTTCGGATAAAATATCGGTTGTTCCTACTAAAAGATCAAGAGTTTAACGTAAAACAACAAAGTAAGATTTTATACAGAACAACCGATGTTTTGTAGAAAACACCTGATAATTATACTAAACACCTGATATTTTGTACAAAATTATATTCTAATGACTGATGTTTCATAGTGAATGCATGATATTTTACAGTGAACATCCGATATTTTATAGTAATCACTTGATATTTTGTACGAATCATTATTAATGACTGATGTTTTATCGTGAGTACTTGATGTTTTACAGTGACCACCCGATGTTGTATACTAAGTACTTGATGTTTTTCATTTGTATTTAATAACAAAACAAACATACATTTTCAAAATTGCAAACTCATCCCTTAAATTCATCTAATTCTCAAATAACATACCCTAAACTTTTTTCAATTCACAAAATACCCCAAAATCAAAATTAGGGTTTCTTAGTAAGCCAAATTAATCTCAAATCGTAATAATTGAAAACTTAATCTCGTTCAAATAACGTAATGAACTTAATTACAAAACCAATTGAAAATAATTACAAGAGTTAAAATTGAATTGAATTTTTTTCTTTTTTAAAAGAAAAAAAAAAGGTCATGGCATGAGCTTCAGTTGGAGCTTGAAGCTCCGTCCTTCACGCCGGCGTGGGACGGAGCTTAGCTATGTCCATGGCGTGCCTTCAATTTTTTTTTATGATTCGCGTGTTGAGCCTGCCCCGAATCGGGCCGGGTTTGACCCGTGAAAATTACCATTTTGTTACAAATGCGTTGTGTGTTTAATAGTGGGACTTTATGGACCTTTCAAAATGTTGGATTTTTACAAGTTTTTGTCAACTATAACTTAGTGATACTTTTAAATTTTTCTTAAAATATAATACAAAACAAAATCTTTCTTACTCCCTCCTCTTTTTTTTTCTTTTTTTTTTAATTTAGGTTTTAAAACTTTTCACACATAATAAGGTAAAATAGATTTTCCAAAGTTACCCTTATTTATGTTGGGTAGCATAATTAATGAGGGAATATTGTATTGTCATTAGGAATAAAAGTGGAAAAAATGAGCTAAAAGTACTTAAAATATCTTATATTTCGTAAATAGTTGAAAAGTCGAAAACCTCCTGTATTAAAAAAATGAGGGAGTCTAAATTAGTGATTATAAGAATCATATATCTCAGCATCACCGTGCATCTTTTAGCATTCGGGCGTATAAAAATCATGCATCTCAACTAAAAAAATATGCATATCATAGGCTCCAAAGCACACAGATTCCATGCATGTTCAAAAAAAATTATGCATCTCTCCCATGAAATGCATTACTTTACAAATAATGTTGTACTATTCTGTAAGATATCTATAGAATATCACTGCTATATAATTTACCTTAAATATTAAAGATAAATCGGCAAAAAGGGTCCAAGTTTGAATTTTTGGGAGGATTTAGAGGGAAAAAGTGGAATGATTTGCCTAGGAAATAAGCTCGGGAAACTGCAAATCAAAAGATTGCCAGAGTCATCAATCCCACAATCTACAGCAAGCATTCTACAAGACAAATGTAAAGTACATTTCAAGAAAAAAGCATAACATTCAATCGTGAATTAACCAAAACACATCTCGAAATCAAGAAACATGATGCCTTGTACGTTTACATGGCTCGAAGCGAATATTTTTGACAGAAGCTTCCTGAAGACCAGCTTCATTCAAGCTGCAGACAACGGTATTAACATGCACTGCTCATAAAACACCGTCATGATGAGTTCACTACAACTTCATCATTACTGCATCAATTAAGAGAGCACAAAAGAGCTGAAACAGGTGAGGCAAGTTACACTTTCAAGGAAAGATGGCCTCTTTGAGCACACACTGCAACTCCAAGAGGCTGTTCGTGCAATATAGAAACGTAGTATGCAGATGGAGAAGTCGATGCAGTTGAATTTTTTCAGAGGAGTCACCTTGATCAAGACGCCATGAAATAAGGAAGGAAAGTATCTTTGGTATCGGTGTCATCCCACACCAAATTATCCCACCACTCCCTATCGCAGTAAACTGTTGTCAGTTCTGAAACATAGCGAGCTTTGATTGGAAGCTTTCTCAACTTTGGACAATCTATAACAGCAATATTCTTCAGGCGAGGGAAATAGACGGCCTTTTGGCAGATGTTCTTTAACTCGGGGACATCTCTGATTGACAGGATTCGCAGACTAGGAAATGCATTCGAGTAATCTTCATCCATTCCGGATACTACTTCTTCCATCTCATTGCAGTAAAATATGTAGACTATGTCAAGCTTAGGTAGCTTCAGAATCCAAGAAATGTTCTTCAACTTGTGACAGTAGCAGATGTTAACACACCGGAGATTTTGAAGGCATCCGTGGCTGACACTGTTTTCCATATTAACGTCAGCTTGGGAAGACCATTCAAAGCAAGATTCTCAAGGTTAGGAAGCCAGTTGATCCCTGCTGCCTCGTCGATCCACAAGGACTTCAATTCCCAGCAATTGTTGATGCTAAGCCTCCGTAATTGATCTCCATCTCCAGGATGTGATGATAATGGCAAATGATACGGGCCTCCACACTCGATGTAAAAATACTGAATGCATTTTCGCAATTTTTAACTACATGAGACCCTTTTTAAAGCAGACAAGTAGGTCACTGTGACCCCCAGAAACTCGAGAGCACTCAGGAATTCTAGGTCTGTAAACCTCACTTCACCTGATCCTTCAACAACTTGCACGTCCCAACCAGAGAAGCTGTAGTAGAAATTTAAGGCTCTCAATCGATTGAGTCCTGAGATCGCTTCACGTGGAATCGCTCTGAGATACTGATTGCGCTGCAGATTCAAATGCTTTAAATTTATTAGAGATCCCAGCTCTACTGGTAGTGTTCTTAACTTGGTTCCTGATAGATCGAGATGCCGCAGCTCAACCAATTCGCATATGCTTTTAGGAAGCTCTTTGATGCTGGTGAACGATAAGTCCAGAACCTTGAGTTCCGGCATATTTTGGAAAAAACCATGGGATATTTTGCTCAGGCAGATGTTCCACTGGAGCAGTAACGTCGATAGGTAGCAACAAGTAGCTATTACTGATAATTCAGAGATTTCGTTGTCCAATAATGAGATTCTCTCTGCTTGTTCACAGTTCTCAGCACAGGGTGCTTCTTGCAGTCCGTTGGCCTGCATTAGGAACTTCTTCTCGATGTTGGACACAACCCATAGCGCAAAGCTTCGCACAACGACATGCATCTTTACTTGTGACTCCAGTTCACCATCTTCCAGGAAGCACGCAACTTTCAAAGATCCGATTATGGCATGCCCCATGATATGGAGATTACCATTTCGCGAGCTGTCAAAGAACCCTTCGCCGGCCCAATATTCAGTTAGCAGTTCTTTCTCGATAACATAGTCGTCAGGAAACAAAGAACAATACAGAACACAAGATCTTAAGGTATCATTGTCAAGGTTCTCATAGCTGAACTTAAGCAGTGCAAAAACATCTTCCATACCTCGAACTTCTGATGGTGTCTTGCGTAGGACTTCTATGGCATATGTCCATTCCTCCTCGGTTTGTTTGTTGGCCATTGCCCTTCCCATAGTGACCAAAGCAAGTGGATAGCCACCACAAGTTTTGACGATAGTCTTAGCATGAGCTAATATCACTGGATTGTTGAGAATTCCATTTCCACCAACCTACTGATGAAAGAGCTCCCATGATTCCTTCTCATTCAAGAACTCCACCTTTAGCTTATAGTCGGCATCCATATAGCTACAAACCTCTATCGAGCGTGTGGTGAAAATCAATTTACTTCCATTCTCCTTGCTGGGACTAGGGATTCCAATCTTGTCAAGATCAAGGCCTTCCCAAACATCATCCAACAATAACAAAAATCTCTTCTTTCTCATGACACTGTATATTCTCGAAGCTCGTAGTTCTTGAAACTGAGACTCATCCCAAGACAGGCCTAGTCTCACTCCGATGGCCTGTTGAATCTTGTCAATCGCGAAATCTTTGGACACAGCAGCCCAGATCACGACATCAAAGCCATGATCCCAACTCAGGAATCCATTGTTTATGCACTTCAAGAGAGTCGTCTTCCAGACACCTCCCATTCCATATATTCCAGTAGTCCCAAAATTTTCCTCCCTCAGAAGTTTCTTAACTTTGTCTAACATCAATTCAAGCCCTACAGCGGGCCTGTCCGGTATCTCCACTACGGGCACAAGAAGCAAACCATCAGCCAAGTTAACTTCCAGTATTCCCTTTGATTTTAGTTCAGTAACTACGGCAAACTTCTCCACAACTCTTTTACCAAGTTCATACCTCGAATAACAGTTTGCATTACAGCAACACTTTTCTTCCATGTCTTCTCTGATCAGCCTTACTTCAGCTTCAACCTTTTCTACCCTAGTCAACCACCCTTTAACTTGGTAAGTGCAGGTCAAACCCACCGACTCTGCTCGATCCTCCTCCTTCAGATCATTTCTCACTTCAGTAAGTTCCTCTAGCGCAGCTTCAGGATAATCAATGCTCTCATCCAAATTCCTGACCGCAGTTACTTTTCCGAACAAGAATTAAACTACCCAGAGTGGTTATTAGTGGGGAATCAAAGTCCATTGTTAACTGGGGAAAAGCAAAAAGTTGTTTTGGATCATATGCATGGATGGTAAACACAGTGGAAAATTTTTCCACCTGCCCTTCAGCTTTCCATAATTGGGTTGACTTGCTTGGTCCTCCATGGAAAGTTCTTTGCATTTGCATCTAGTCATACAAGTCAATAGTTGTTAGAAGACTTTAATGAAGTCAACATGACTAAGTAATGGTGTATGCTAACTAACCAGAGAACTGGTCAGAGAATTCTTGAATGTTCTCCACTTGATTCAAGGAAGATTTTATTCATCGCACAATGTACAAAAAATACTGCAAGATGAACAAGGAATAGGGAGGCAGAAAACACAGTAGCGTATAAGAGAAAACAAGTTGCGGGTTACTCTCTATTTCCATCACATATCTGAATATAGTCGCAGTGTTTCATCCTCTGTTGACCATGTAAACTGAGTTTCATTTCATTTTGGCAACCAGGCATTCACTCTACATCAAACAAAACATAACTAGACACAACCCAAACAACCCCGTCTGTAAGACATCCCAGGACGAACCATTAGTCTGAAGGTTATTTAGGAATGTAGAAAGAGAGAAGCTATCTATCAGTCAGATAATTGCTAGCAAAATAATCAACAAGACATAATTTCCTCATATTAGAATTTGAAACATCTCAACGAGTGAACAGGGAGAATGTCGAGAGAAATACACTCTGTAAATAACATACTTATCAGCACTGGTTGCCGATAAAAGTTGGATTTTGACATTTCCTTGCACTCCACTCAATCAGTTTTCTTAAGCGAGGGATACAACTTGCTGGATACAAAATTACAATATTCAAGTGATCAAAGTCTGCAAAAACAAAAATAAACCACAATACATAATTATATACACACATTTCTGACAGTGCTCGGTGTTTTTCAGCACAATCAACACAGATACTAGGCCATCAGCAATATTTCACCATGTGCACCTGCGAATGTGAAGCATAAGAACAATTAATCCCCGAGAGACTAAAAGCACCACCACTATCCAACATGATGACAGAAGAAAGAACAAAGCACCAGATAAAACATTACTCAGATCAAAGCAATCTGTAGCGAATTGCAGAAGAGATTCCATGTCTTCCGCCATCGTAGCGACTCTTTCTGCTTCTTTCACAGATTCAGCGGCCACAAACTCTTTGTTTTCAGCTTCTGCAATTTTAAAGGCAGCAGATACTGATGCTTCTTGAACTGTGTCTCCAAGAATCCCGATGCTCTGAACTGGTCTTGGCAACAAGTTTTTTGGTCTGGCGGCCGGGGTTTTTGTGTTTAGCACTCCATCTCTTTTGATTTTGTAGCAATTATCAATCTGCAGCCATGTAAAGAACAATAACTTACAAAATGCTTATTCGACTTCTCATCAGGAAGGTCAAAGCCATGATGCTATGACATTAGATTTTCAGATTCATTATAATATGAAATGTCCGGTTTGAACGACAAGGGATACAAGGGATTCATTATAATATGAAATTTCCGGTTTGAACGACATTAGATTTTCAGAAGTTCCAAGTTTTTTCAAGAACCCTGTCTTTAACTAGAATAGACAAATACCCAGAAAAGCATCAGCAACATGGCAGAAACAAAAGATTGAAAAGATCTATCACTCAGCGACTGGGTCGCAGTGGTGGATCACGTCATCCAAAACAGCACAAAAGTGAACTACTGCTATTTTAAAGGCGGAGTCGCGTGGAAACAAATCAATCACCAAAAAAGGAAAGTAATGTGCAACAAGAAGATTCATGTACAATTTGAGAATAACCTCTCCGCACAACAGCATTGACAATGTAATGTACTAACTAGAGCAAAATTAGGAGCTACGCTCCAATTTCAACCCTGCAACCTAGTGCATATAATAACCCGTTCAGTTAATGAATCAGAAACTTACTTTTTCCAGTTTGTGTTGTTGCACAAGCCTCCTCAATCTAGAACTCAAGACTCTTTTGAAATTTTGAGGCACCTCCTGCCTTTGCTGCATTAATTATTACACAACGAAGAGGTGAATATTTAATAAAAAAAAGTTAGTGTTGTAATTGAATATCTTCATGCATTTACAAGGGTTATTCATGTACTTACTGGAAGTGATAAAATTTACTATACCTCAATAAAATTAGCAATTGCACTAGAATCTGATCCATTTGGCTGTTGAAGAGTCGACAATGCCTCAAATATCATTGCATTGTACCTGAGAACGAGCAACAATACTGTGTATTAAAAATGGGTGGAAAACTTAGTTTCCATGAGAAAGGATGTGTCAATGGGTATGACTTGAGTCCAGGATTTTTTCAAAAACTGGGGTTCTTCCTCCTTTCCATTCCAACTTCTCTTTTTAACAGTAAAAGATCACAGATTTTAATTTGCAGTATGAAGAATAGCTGAATAATGAAATTTGAATAGCTCCTAGTTTCTTCAACAGTTTCCAGTTCACTGAAGAAATAATTTCCCAGCTCTATATCAATATCATAGTCGAAAAATCAAGAAAAGCAATTTGACTTATACTGTGTATCTTGCGGTTGCCAACGTAGAGAAAAACTTCTTAGTGGAGCAAGACATATCATATGTCAGAAGCATTTTCATTCTCAGCCTCTGGTAAGAGTCATCATTCATGTTTATAGGTGGTTGTATTTTAATTAACCTAATAAGAACTAGCAGAATTGCTGAATAATATGCAACATACTACCTCGAATCCCAGTTCCAGACATATTAATTGTCAATTGTAGTTTGTATTCAACCAAGATATGAACCTAGTGCTATATAATGTAATGCATAAATAGGTTTGTGCATTTCAATGGAGAAAAGAAACAAACTCGCGAGTAATTTAAAACAGAATGAGCTAAATGCGCGTGACACTATCTGAGTGATCAATAGCTTTCTTGAGCAGTCAGCAATAGTATATCAACCATTACAGACTCTATTACATAAGTGCAACAATCAGATTCAGAAATTCACAAGCTTGTAGATCCTAAGCGAAACTCAAACATTGACGACGGAAAAGAAAGAAAAAAATAAAATAAAAGAACAACATAACGGAAAAGTAAATCAAGCAACGTGCACAGGAATATAGCTTACTTGGCAGCACTGTATCCTGCGGGCAAGGGCCTTGAATCTTCCAGCATAACTACGTCTGGAGCTGCATCCTGATCCTGCGACACTGGAGTGATAGAAGCAGGGGCAGGCGCAGAGGGGGGGATGCAACTGGCTGCGGAATATCAGGAGTCTCAGCAGGATTTGACTTTGGCTTTGGTGTCTTTGAAAAATTTCTAGGACCCTGGCCATTTGCAACACTCAAATTCCGCCATTTATCCTGTGTAAGCATACAAGTAACATGGTCAGAGTTCTGCATTTCCTTTAGAAGGGCAATATGTGTGCTTGTATCGACCAAATATAGTCTATATTTTATTTGCAATGTAATACAAGCCAAAACTTTTAATTGAGCTGATGATTAGACAATAAATAATTTTAAGGCTAACATTGTAACTTTCAAATTAAAAAAAAAATTGCATGACAGCTGCTCTTTCTTCGTCTTAGGCCATGTTCTCTTCAACTTAACAAACACACATCAAGTTCAGTTTAATTCAGTTCAGTTCGGTTCCAATAAATTCAGTTTACTTCTACTAAGAAGGAAATTAGTTCTAAAATAGCTTCAATTCAGTTCGGTTCCTATAAACCTCCGTTCTCTTAAACTTAAAAATCATTTGAATTCAGTTAAGTTCAACTAAGAAGGAAATTTGTACTGAAATAAGTTCAGTTCAGCTAAGCTCATATAACTGGACCTAAGTATGAGAGAAGAGGAGCTCACAGATTCATACAATGCTCAAAACATTGTCTCCCTAGAGATATCATAAAGAAAAGAAAACAATGCACTTTCTTTTGTACTATCAAATTTCTAGTTCTCCCCAACAATAAATTGCAACAACCACACATGTTGTTTTAGGTATTTCATACAAATTTAACCCTTCCATGAACTAGTACACACATTGTGCTTAAATCTACCCTATATGAGAACATGGAGACATCATTTTTAACCGAGTAATTCCGTTCGAGCATTGCCCGTTATAGTTTAAGGATGGCTCTCCCAGCAATGTTTCTTTTTTCTCTCTCTAGAAAACCAATGTTTCTTTTTTTTCTCTCTAGAAAACTAAGTAACTTCGTTAGTAGATGAGTATAAATACTACCTTGAGATCGATGTTGGAGCGAGCAAAGAGGAGGTGGTTGAATTCAGGGTCTCTCTGAATATTCTTCCACTTTCCGGCGCCGTGCTTGGCCACGCCGGCACGGAGAGCTTCTTCCTCTTCACACGTCCACTTCTGCTTCGGATTACCCATTACTCTCTCTCTTCCTGGTTTATAATTCCTTCAGTTTTCTACTCAGACGAGCAAATCGTTTTGATATTTACTGATTGTGACTTTTGGGTGTATAGATGAATGTATACTGCTGCTGTTATGGGCTTATGGCGGCGGGGATGAAAGGGGGATGTTTGCAAGCCGAGGAAAACAAACTTATGGGCCTTTTGAGGTAATATGAGAAAACCTAAGGACTTGTCGGGACAAAGACTGGATATCTTTGACATGATTCTACTATTTCCGGAAATTGTGAGGCTGAAAAGACCTTCTAGAACGCAGTAAAACTAAATCAATATTCTTTATCACAAATTTAATATTTGAAAATTTTAAAACCGTACTATAGTTTTGTGATTTTATCTGAACCTCTACTTTTTTATACAATCGCATGTTTGCATTTAAATTCACAACATTCAAAATGCGATTGTTTATAACTTTAATTTCTCAATTGCGGGCCCCCCATTTTCATTCTCATGCTATAAATTGGATCATAATTATATGATTTTCTATCTTACGTAAATATGTTAAATAGGTAGGGTCGGACTAGTCCATACAAAGTCCGCTAATTAGTTAATCGGATCGTACTTGGCTAGCTAATAATCGGGCTGGGCCATTTATGGGATTTTTTTGACCGGCCCAGCCCATGTAACATTATGTTACGGTGCCAGGCTGGGCCGGCCGGCCTTAAATGTGGCACTACTTTTTTTTCCTCCCTTAAATGTATAAGATGATTGGAATATTAATTTTGAATATAATTTGAAATGTAAAAAATGTAATGTTATTCAAAAAGGCATAATCAAATTTAAGTATAATGTGATACAAATGATTACAAAGTGATATGCTAAAAGTGTTTATTCTCAAATTTCAACCAACCATCAACCGTTTTGTCTTCCTCCGACGTTTTGACCTCTATCGATATCATTAACTTCAAGATGATTCTCATAAGTGTTTTGCGTTATACCATTTACAGGACTCAAGTGACGTTGCAACGTTCCCGTTTCATTGCACGGCCTCCAACGAATCGGTGTTTGGATTCGATAAATTCATCTACAAACTATACAATGTTCCGCAAACACAGAACGTCGAAAGTTTATCTTTCTTCATAAAATTTTCACACAAAATAAGTTTTCCATTGATATATAATTTTTAATTATATAATTTATAAGATATAAAAGTAAAAATAGTGAAATAGAAGTTTAAATTGAGAAAAGAAGATAAGAAAAATAAAAGATAGAGAGTGTAAAAGGAGTTAATGAGGAGTTCACCATTTATAGTGAGCTCCTCACCCACTTGAGTTGGACTGTTGCTGTGCAACGGCTTGATTGCACAGCAACAGTCCACCTGCTAATTAATTAGCAGGTCCAAATGCAGCATAAGCCCGGGCCATAGGGCGGGGCTTCTGCGGGCTAGGGACTATCCGATTACGGGCTACAAGCAGGCCGGGCTGGTTGCTCAAAAACAGGTCCACCTAGCTCATTTAAGCATATGCGGGGTGGGCCAGTCCAGGACTATCTAAACGGGCCGGCTCATACTCGGGTTTCAACGGGTCGGGCTATGACAGGCCCAGTCAACACCTCTAATTTTACGTTTGATTTATCAGTATACTAACAATGTGTGTGGACGTTCGTAAAACAAATATTAATTTAAGTGAGGCATGAAGGTGCAACAAATACAATAATTTCTATTGAGTCCTTTTTGTGTAGTATTTCTTGCACAATGTTGTTGTATTATTGTATAGTATATTTGATGATATACAGACATTTAGGTATATTCCCACAATGTGTCTTCATAGGACTAAGCAAGTTACAACTTTCTTTACAAAATATGTTGTATATTATCACGACGAAATTCTTATAGTATAACGAGAAAAACACGTGTCGTATATTATTTTAATTTTATAATTCAAGTTTTGCCTCACAAATTGTATGTCTTAAATTTGCCTGAGCTACTCGCTGGAGCGGAACTAGAATTGTGACGAAGGGAGGCGGATTTTTTTTTTCATTCGAGTTTGAGTTGTAGATAAATTATAAAGCAACGAACTGCGAAATTATATATAACAACTATAGAAGAAAATTTGTTACTTTAGGGGGACGAAACTTCAGTTTTGTAAAAAAGCAAAAATTTCATAATATACTACATATACTTGTTTTCCCTTTTAACTTTGTGTGCGTGGAGGGGCAGAGTTATGTCTCTTAAGTCCATCATGTATGTTAATCACGTTAAAAGCTAAAGTACTCCAGAGAACTGAGATCTAGTGCTGTGTGGTTGTGGACAACATTATGTGCTAGTTGAGTTTTCTTTTACATAACAATTACAAAGTCATGAAATTGATCCAAATTAGAAAGTAGCTACTTGTAGGAATTTATAAACTTCTTCCGTGTTCATATGCGAAGACCGTTGAAAAAAGAGCGGGACAGATTCATGTAACAACGGACCGGGTCCAAAAAACAACCCGATCCGAATAACATCTCAACCGTCCATCTCCTATCACCGGGTCCCGCCCTGTCACTTTCAAAGACCAAATTTCACTCCAACAAAACCAAACCATTCAGCAGTCAATTGTATTTCTTTTTATTCTTCCATGGATTATTATTCATTTCTAGAAAGCAGTGATAATCCGTAACGCAAAACTCGTCTATAGAATGAAATTCGGTGGCGGAGGCGGCGGTGGAGTTCCGGTAGCGGTGGCGGTGAAGAGTGCGGAGGGGAGTGGTAGCCAGCGAGCGGTGCGTTGGGCGGCGGAGAATTTGATGGCGAAAGCCGATCGTTTGGTTCTCGTTCACGTCATGCCCATCATCACTTCGGTTCCTACTCCATGTATGTAACCTTCTTGCTGTGTGCCTGATTAGAGGAGCGAGTAGCTGATACCGGTGTGTTATGTATCGATTTTCAATTTTTTTTTTACTTAGGCTTGGTTTAATTTACTGAAGAATAGTTCAATTGAATTGGTATTGATCTAGAGCTGCTTCAATTGAGGAGAATGCTGTTTTTTGTTTTACTAATAAGACTACTGATGATGAGGAGTTAATTGATTAATTGTCCTGAATTCTGAAATCATGTACCTGCAACTATTGTAGTTTGCATTGCATTGCAATGTTTGTTTTAGTTCACATTGTAAAGTAGGCTAATCAAAATCTCGGATTCATAAGCGGACTTGCTCAGCAGCTGACTTTTGGATTTTTGAAAGAGTTTTAAAGTAAAAGTCAAGAGCAGCCTTTGTCAATTGCTGATTTATTCAAATGCAGTTTCATGCTAGGTATTCGAAAATGAAAATTGCATTTATCTAGGTACTGGAAATCATATCTTTGCAGGTATCCTTCGATCTCATTTACAGCTCCTCAGAATGTGACAAAAGATATCTCATAGACTGATAATCTACACCAAGTCATCCTAATGATGTCAAGAATTTAGATGAGCTCCATTGCATATGTTGAGCTCGGTTTCGTATAGTCGAGTCCTTACCTAATTGGTTTTAGAATTATGAACTTGACCTGCATATTATATTGGTAGGCGTCACGTTCGTTTAATGAAGATTCTCTATCGTTGACATCTAACAGCGGGAGGTAGCATTTCTATCAAGGAGCTAGATGCAAGTGTGGTGGCCATGTACACTCAAGACATGCGGGCAAAATGTGAAGAAAGTTTTCGGCCATTTAAGTATATGTATAGGACACACACGGTGGGTTGTCGTGTCTAATTCTTTTTCTTTTCTTCTTATTAAAAAAAAAGAAACTTTATAAGCTTATTGTCCTGACTGGTATTGCGCTCCACTTTAGGTTGAAACCGTGATACTGGAAGGAGACAATCCCGCATTTGCACTTTTGAGATATTTATCCGATTCAAGGACGACAAGTTTGGTGCTGGGCTCTTGCTCCTTCAGTTACTTTACGAGGTATAGTTAGCACTAAGCACTTGTACTGGCAACAATTATTTTTTTGTCAGCTTTTACTCTTCTTTTATCATATGAACTATTTCCCCCTCTGTCAAACATATGTCTGCATACACTTGTAATAAGGTATATGTTCTATTTGTGCAAAGGAATATGAAATGTTGAAAAATTTCCTAGCACCGTGATATATTATTATCTCCATATTTTAATGCTTACTCTTCACCTATGTCATGGGTACTGAAATCACCGTTTTATTTCTTAGGAAACTTAAGGATTCCAAGGTACCGTCAATTGTGCTCAAACATGCTCCTGAAACTTGTGACATCTACGTAGTTTCTGCAAATAAGCTCACATCTAACTCACTGAACCCAATTTTAATTACTGGTAAGTCAAAAGATACGCGCCTTGATCATAAAAATATGTTTGTAGCTTTAATGGGTTTCATTTTCTGATTTTCACCAGAAAGGGAGAGTGATTCTAACACATTTGGTGAACAAGAATCCGTCCTATCTTCATCCACCCTGGATTCCAAATATCAGCAGCGTCTCTCAAATATTAGCCACCCACAGCATGAAGCGTATACAGAAGGATACTCATCTGCGTGTTCAGGTTCTGTACAGGAAACAGCCGCTCAAAACTCAGAAGATAGTCTCTCAGATATACTAAGAGCTAAAGGATTCTCATCCATATCCTCTACATATTCTGAACAGGTAACTGAGTTGTAACATTTTCCTACACTAAGTGCTCAGGGTAAAAAGTTTCTGTTGGAGCATATACCTGAACTTCCTCTGACTTTTTTTTCCCCTCCTTCAGATGGCTCCATCTATATCCAAGATTTAGCCTATCACTTATCTAGAAGTATACGTAACTTTGTTTTGCAGTCATACATTCAGGCTGAAAGAGCACGGTTGCGACTAGAACTGGAGACTACCATTACCATGTACAATCAGGCTTGTGAAGATCTGGTACATGCTGAAAGCGAGGTGAGAGCTCCAGTAGTTCATAGTCCACCAAACATCAAGATCAATCTCTTCCACTATCCTGGTGAATAAAACTTAATGTTCAATTATTGTTTTGTAGGTCCTCTTACTTTCATCTGAATGCACCCAAGAAGCTCAAAAAGTGAATGCTGCACAGGAAAGAGAAGAAAGGTTAAGAAGAATTGGTGCTGAACAAAAGGAGAAGTATCTAGCAGCTGAGAAGGAGGTTGACATGGCAAAAAAAATGCTGGCTAAGGAATCATATGAAAGGCAGATGGCAGAAATGAAGGCCCACAAAGAGTCACTGGAGAAACAGAAAGCTCTTGATGCTCTGTTCTCAAGTGACCCAAGGTATAGAAGGTATACCAGAGATGACGTGCTGAAGGCAACTAATCTTTTCTCTCAGAGTAAAATGATTGGCGAAGGAGCATATGGTAAAGTTTACAAGGGAAGCCTTGATCACACCTTGGTTGCTATTAAGGCTCTTCGTCCTGATGTGTCTGAAAGAAAATCTGAAAGAAAGGAGGAATTTCTAAGAGAAGTTTGTCTCCTTTCCCCACTTCTTTTTGGTATATTTTTCTTTCCAGTGCATCATACTGAATCTTTTGATTACGGACACTAGTGCACCAACTATGCTAGCACTGTCAACTATTTGTTGGCCTGGAAGCTTCATTAGGCACTTAAGATGGATGCAAACTTCTTCTTTTTATTTTTTATTTCCCCCCGTAAATAGTGTTTGAAGTTTTGGTATACACAAGAACCATTATGTTGGCATAGTTTCTACCTCTTTTTGGAATGATCTTTACTTCCCATTAAGAACCATTATGTTGAAAAATTCAGCATCAGTTGTCTCCACATTATTGCAACTGCAGTATGGGTACAATACCATTACAACATTATTTCTTTACCATTACAGGTAGAAGTTCTTAGCCAATTACGTCATCCTAACATTGTCTTATTGCTTGGGGCCTGTCCGGAGATTGGCTGCCTTGTATATGAGTATTTGGATAATGGAAGCCTAGAAGATCATATCCGGCACAGAAGAGGCAGGCCCCCACTTCCATGGCGTACTAGATTCCGGATAGCTTTTGAAGTAGCATGTGGGCTTGCCTTTTTGCATCACACAAAGCCAGAGCCTATAGTTCACCGGGACCTAAAACCTGGAAACATTTTGTTAGACAAAAATTATGTGAGCAAAATTGGAGACGTGGGCCTGGCAAAAATAATTTCTGATGTTATTTCTGACAATATTACAGAATATAGAGACTCTGTTATAGCAGGTACACTGTACTACATGGATCCGGAATATCAAAGAACCGGAACTCTTCGGCCAAAATCTGACTTATATTCTTTTGGAGTGATACTTCTCCAGTTATTGGCTGCTTCTCATCCCAATGGGATTATTACAAAGTTTGAAAATGCTGCAAATCGTGGCAACTTTCTGGATGTCCTTGATAAGGCAGTCACAGATTGGCCACTTGCTGAAGCAGCAGAACTAGCACACCTTGCCCTGAAATGCTGCAACCTGAGATGCAGGGACCGACCAGATCTTGAAACATAAGTTCTGCCGGTATTAAAAAGACTTGCAGACTTTGCTGATTCTAGAATGACAGAAAGTGGCCATGGACAAGCACCGAAACACTACTGCTGCCCGATTCTTCAGGTGAGAAGGCCATAACCTGTTTGATTTTCAGATATTAATGGTCCGTTTCCAAGATGATCCAATAAATACCTTATTTTATTCCAACTCTTTTACTCGTGAATTTGACACCTTACATTACTATGTTTCCTACTCTTCCTTCATTCAACATTATCTTTTTTAGTTTACACGAATCAAACGCTAGCAGAAATAAATCGTTTTGAATTATATTTTATTTTATCCACAAAATTCAATATCAAAATTCTGAATCGATCAATCAGATTTGTCCTGATTCGCAGGGCAATGTTTTGCTTTTCAGGCATGCCCGTCTCACTCTGCTTTTTATTGCACAATTGTGAATGCAGGAAATAATGGACAATCCACATATAGCAGCTGATGGTTTTTCATACGAGCGTGAAGCTATAATTGCATGGCTGGACAGACACAATGTATCTCCGGTGACAAAACAAAGACTACAGCACAAGATGCTCACCCCAAATCATGTACTTCGTTCTGCCATTCAAGAATGGAGAAGTAGATAAGTCACCAATGGACAGAACAGAAACGTGATGTTGAATCTCATTGCATTATTTTACAGCTAAAGTTTACCCACAGCAGCTTGAACATATTCATATGGCATAATAGGAGTATAGGATCAGAATATAGATCTGTGTTGATTGAACTGTATAGAATTATAAATAGCTAAATTTTGTACACATGCATGATTACAGGGCTCGTATATATTAATCAGCATTAGTCAATGTGATAAGAGTAGACACGCTCTTGCCAGTTGCCAGGCCGAGTGCCTTGTCCTAAACCGAACAAAGCAGAGGGACTAACAGTTTGCTTACATGTTTTTGATTTAATGTAATGTGATATAACACTGATATTAACAAGACAACTAAAATACATTCTTTACTGCAAGATATCACAGGCCTATGATGGTGGTTGGAGTGGTGTCGTGGTGATGAGTTCCGGATCTGGAGGGTGATGGTGTACGTGGTGGTGGCGACTTGAGCATTGCGGGTGGTGGCGAGAGGTGGGGGTGCGGTGTGGATGATGAATTGCAAAGCAGTTGGGGGGAAGATGAAGAGAAATTTAAGTTCAATTTCATCTTCT
>JAYMSG010000012.1:0-22234 GCA_036897925.1 Aragoa abietina | reverse complement strand
AGTGCTTTCGTATGGCCACATTGGGGTTCCAGCCATTCCAAGGAAAATATTGCATGGATAGCCAAGGACACTGCCAAAATGTCCTATGGTATCAAGTGGATCAGTCTGATCAAGCCCAAGGGCTTTCCTCTATCTGAAAGTTACACTTTGGCAGTCAAGATGACTTTCAGACTGAATGAGAATACCAAGCACGATGGTGCTTTGAAAAGGAAAAGTGTGGAAGTTTCATCTGTCGATGCCCCACCTCCAAAGAAATCCAATGTCCAAGAAGAAGAGCAAGGCCTCAACTTCTACAGTTGTAGTAAGCACTCAAGATGATACTCAGATCGTTCCACCAGCAGAACAACCAACTCAAAATGGTGTTGCAAACGAAGATGACATCTTTGATAGGGAAATCGATCATGATTCCAAATCTAGTGTCTTGTCACAGGTCAAAGAACCTTTGGTTACTAGCCAAGAAATAAATTGAGCTGAGATGCTTACGGATTTAGTCCATGAAGAACAAGTTGAAAACCCTCAGACTGACAATCTGGAAATCGAACAAACTAAGAAGCTTATGGCTACGGGCCATGAAGAAGTACGACGGGCTGGAACGCCCCAAGTTAACCAAGCTTTAGAAGAATCAACAGCTGAGAGGCCAAGGCAAGACAAAACCCCCCTTGTACAAAGAAAACCAACCACAGGATGAGATGCCTAATGACAACACGGTTATTCTTAAAGAAAAGGTTCAAAAGATCCCCACTGGGTCTCAGACTTGATTGAACATCCCACCTCATCCCTCTCAGTCTAGCCAACCCCAAAACCATAAGAAGAATGCTATTCAGATTGATGATGATCCCTCCACCAAATCGAAATCTACTAATTTTGATTTAACACCCATAAATCTTCTCATCGACTTTCTAGTCCCTGATCTGGAAGCATGTGCAGATCAGTGGGAAAGACTGGAGTTGGGGCCTGTCAGACACTCTAAGGAATAGCTCAGATGGATTCACCGTTTCTGCGGTATATCTATTTGAGATTCACAAAAGGCAGATGGATGTATACAAGTTTTGGAAAACTCTCAGAACACACTCACTATTTGATCTGCTCATGTTGAATTAGCTGCCCTGTCTTAAAGCAGTTGCTCAAAATTTGGAGCAATGAATATGTAGCTTTGTTGCGGAGCCACATGTATTTGTGAGAGAATATATGTCTGATGCCTCTCAGAGAGAGATATCTCTCAAGTTCATGTCCGACTTCAACAGTATGGACTTAACTCAGCAAAAGGACTATATCTTGTCCATTCCAATGTTGTTCTATACTGATGTGCTCAAGAGGGTCAATTTGAAAGACCTAGTCAGATTCAAGGTCCACACCCCCTACTGAACCTCAAAATGTTCCATGGTCAGCCGATGACAAAGAGGCTGCTGATATCCAAATGAGAGATTGGCCAAACTTCACAATTGTGAAAAAGAGGACGGAACAGATTTTTGATCTACTGACTGGTCTGAAGAAAGCAATTCAACGAGCTCCAGCTGAAAACAGAAAAGTCAATAGTAAAAATCATGTATATTCTTATTCTTCTCTCTGATGATCATTTGGACAACAAGAAAATCGGGTTGAAAACAAACTGGTATTGTCATGAGATGCATGCAGAAAAAATCAATACTCCTGCTAAGGCCAAAAGACTTAATGGGCCGTTCTAGACACTAAATTTGATGAGCTTACTGAAGCCTTTAGAGAATTCACATAGTTCTAGAAGGTTCAAGCCTTAGCCAAAGCACTTGGTATTGAAAAAGAATAAAATGCTAAGGGGGAAATCTAACCAACAGAAAGAGGAAAAGACCAGATGGGTCTAAAAAGAAGAAAGTAACAGAAGTTTCAAGTGAGGAAGAGGACAATACCACTCTGAAAAGAAAGAAGCAGGACCTGGAGGAACATCCTGGAAGTTCAAAATGTTCTATGGAACTTCAAGTTGCCAATAAATTGCACCCTATCAGATTTCCAAGTTCAAACACACTGAAGAGCAGACCAGAAGTCTCTGCAAGGGACATGTTGAATCAGTGGTGAAGCTGAAGGGATTGGACATCGAGACCATCCAGCAACACTACACCGTCTAAGAGGCGAATGCTGTGAAGATTGTCAAAATTGTTATTGTTTAAATAAATGGCAGTGACCCAGATGAAATTTGAAGAATGATGCAGATCCAGTTGGGGACCAAAGTCTCAGTATAATTTGTCGTTGCTCACAACTGTTTTCCATTTTAAGATAAAACTTTGTACTACGAGTACTCATTTTTTCTTTCTTTAGGCTTAGTTTTAGTTGATAGCCTCTTCATGTTACCGCTGAATCTACAACGCAAAGATCGAGTATTAAGGAACTACATGTTTCAGAAAATTTATGCATATGAATCAAAGCTCTGTATTTTGTGCCAACATTGTCTAATTAAGTACTACAAAAGCTTCATCATTGGCTTAGCTCTTTCAGCCTATACCTGTGTACACCAGGTTATACACTAATTAGACATGACACACAACACCAGAATATTGATCAGTCTCTTCTCGTTTCACTAATTCCGCTTCTGGTCCCATATATATCCTTCATGTTTCAGGTACCAGAGTGCACCTTCTGCTGCGCTCTCTGCAGCATCCTTCTTTCTCAGTCGAGGTTCCCCATAAAACTCGAATGTTTCATTTTGCAGTTCTTCAATTTGCAGTACGACTTTGATGATGAATCTGCGGAAACAACCATCCTCAGCATTCGAAATTGTGGTAGAGCTTGAATAATGTTTTAAAAAAGAACAGCACTACCATTCATGAAAACCTTCAAACATCAGAATCGCCTACTTGCTTGTCAGCATTAGTTTAAATATAGTGATCACAGAAAGTCTAGTATCTAAGAGGTTAACTTATTCTAAAATCAAAAAATCATAGAAGCAAGTAAAATAAATAATTGGAGGAAAAAAAACAAAAGAAAGAAAGAAAGAAAAAACCCATGAAACTGCCAAGTAAATAAACTAATAAATATGTGCAACTCGAAACAGAAAAATAGCATTGGAACAAACCAAGTATAGTTACTGTATCAAAATCTAATGTAAACCTTTGATAACTCAGATGGCAAGAGATCCTTAGATAAGCCAGAACTTATAATTATCTTTTAGTAAGTGATAAGGATCATTGTGAATATAGCTGATAACTTACGCTTTTAAATGGCTAGGACCAGTCTCTTTGCAGCATTCAAACAAGGGCGGTTTCCAGCAGTTGAAAGTGCATACTTCATACAGATGTTGCTTTGCCGATATAGAGCATGCAGAGCCTGAATAATATACTCAAAGTTAGCACATGCTGCAAAATGGAAAAGTGGCCTTCTAAAATCACTAAGACAGTACCTGATCCCTGTGGATCAGCACTGCAAGAACTGCTGCGACTGATTCCAGGTAACTTTCCAGAGCATCCATTTCCGTGGATGCTTAGTGCAGAAAGCTGTTTCGAAACCTCATGTTGAGGAGGCTGTCCAATAGGCCTGGCATCCTTATAATAATCACCAGTGTAACTCTTGTTCGTAGAATAAACTTCATTGCTTTGAGACACTTTCTGCACATTGATCAAATGTGCTTTAGCATTTTCCTGAGTGGGCATCTCATCATACCCGATCAATTTCGCTTCCTTCATTTCACTTTTCCTAAGCACTTCCTCCAGTGATTTTGACTTGGATTTGTGACCTTGGGCCTACGAATAAGAAACCAATGAGCAAGAACTTGTTAAAAAGTTACAAAGCCAAGAGATGCTACTGATTCGTCAATAACAGAATGTGTAATTTGCAGAAACACAACCATTGTTCATATCCGAGTTTTTCTAATATAAATAAAAATGCCACTACAGAGCTACATAAACGTGCTGTAAAATTATCAGTTTTTACTCCACTAAAGTAGAAAGAAATGAGAATTGAAACAAAACACTAGAGTTCACAATATTCTAAAGGATCACCTGCAAACTTTCAAATACTTGTCTTGCAGCCATTCTCTTGGCAGCTTTGCCACTAATGTGGGTGGCGGAAGCCTTTGCAGAAGCCCTTTCTTCGTCCACTATAACTTCACATGAGAACTTACCATCTCTTTTCGATGAAGAAATCTTCACCTCCCAATTATGGAACTGGCAGAGTTCTTGAAGTTCCCTTAGAGGATTGAGCTGTAGCTTGGAATAAGAAATAATTGGATCCAGCAAGGACAGCATTATCTTCCAAGTATGGTTCAAATCAAACCCTGTGTCGAGAAAAAGGGCACCAATACTTGATTCTAACAAATCACCGAGGACCTGAAGCAAAATCAAGTGCAGATAAGCACATCCCAATGCTTACACAAATATTATTATGGAATGCTAAAAACAAAAAATAAAATATTCAGGCTAATAGTCATACCAACAATCTACCCACCGAGTCTAATGAAACTCAACACAACCATAATGCGGAAAAGCAAATTTTGTAAGTTTGTTTCATAAACTTACTCAGAACAGCTTTTATTGGAGAGAAAATATGTATCTATTTGAACACGTAATGCTACAGTAGAATAGGAGATCCTTGCATGATTTCACCCAAACTTTGGCTATAGCAAGGATATTAAATTGGGGCTTGTTGTCACATCACTCAATTACTTAAATGGGACTAAAATAAATTTAACTCAAAGAAAATATTAGGAGTGACATAACTGCAGTTTCAACATACTCCAGAAGCATAGTTTTTAACACCAGATAACATAGGTTGAAGTGCACACACACACACACTCGCACCAAAATCTCTGATAAGGTTGAGAGATGTCATTGTTATCACACACAAAAGACACATACAAATATTCATGAACATATGATGAATACATACTCTATACCTGCATATATATTTATATATTTTCACACCCATACTGATATATGTACACATATGTGAGCCGTGTGTGTATAAAACTGTGTGATTAGAAGTAAAAAAATATTTAAATACACATAGGTGATTCTTGTGTGATTCATACAGTGACAATAACATCTCATATGTGTGTTTATAACATATAATTATATGACTAGACATTTAAGGTTTGTATTAGTATGATTGTTTAGACATCATTTTGGGCATGGATATCTATTAGATACTCTACACATGAGAACGAAGTATACATGTTTGGAACAATGAGTCAAATAACACTCTTGCAAAATCTTAGGAAGGCATGTCCAAAAGAGCGCCTCTGACGTCTTAGAAATTGAGATGAATCTAAGCAGCTCAAACTCAAGAGTACAATCCCACAAACAATCTTATCTCATAAAATGAGAGCACAACATGATATTTGTTTTCAAATCTTATTTTAGGACATATAGAATCAATACATAGATATATAAATGTCTGGACTCATTGGTTCAAGTTTTAACCTATTGATAACCAAGCGCACGCAGCTGCTGACCCAACTAACTTTTACTCATTTCATTACAAGCTAATGTTAGGTGATTATCGGTAGTTCCTACTTTCACATACGACCTTCCCAGAAATATATGCTTGTGCGAGAGTTCTGAAATTCTAATCCAAAGTATCATGCACTTATCAAAAGTACAGTTTAATCAAAAGATATAATACGAACAGGATTTATAGTAGTTCAAAAATGAAGTAAGCACATATAAGGACCAAAGCAACAACCTTTGGACAACTTTTCTCTTCAAACTGCCCGTTAGCTGTGTTGGCATTTCCAATGTTGTTCACATACTCATTCATTGCGTCTTGGAGAACAGTAGAATCACAAATAACAAAATTGTGAAAAGACCTTCGTCCAGCAACATCAGCAAATGAAATGTTGTTCACTGCTACAGATCTTAAATCGGTCAAATGGCCAGGTTTCAAGTTTGGGTACACCGAATATAGATAAGACGTGATCATATAATCCAAGACAGCATCTCCTAGAAATTCAAGTCTCTGTTTAAGAGATCCAAAATTATGTTACTACCAACGAACAGAAACTCAACAATTACCTGATACTTAACTTGGGCTCAAATTTAAGCTTCTTAATAAAAAATAAATAAAAAATAAAAAGGAAAAGATAATGCTAACTTAAAAATCGCACTAGAAAATGGCATACCTGGTAGCAACCACCTAAGAGTCTGTTGTAAGAAGGATGAACAAAGGCCTGAATGAGCAAACCTTTATGGATAAAGGTGTAACCAAGCATCTTTTCAATGGCATTAACATCTGTTTGATCAGAAAGGGGCAGAAACATTTTGCTTTCGGAGAAGATACTGTTAATTTGAGTATGAGTAAAATCAACTTGAACACCAAGCCAACTAAGAAATGCAGTTGCTGCTCTGAAGCCACTATCGACAATAAATGCTCCAACGAGTGCCTCAACAACATCTGCAATGGTCTTCTTATGTAACCAATGATGACTTTTGTTGCACCGAACTTTGGCATTCGGTCCATGTTTCTTGTCATTACATAAAGGATGCAAATCTTTTTCCTTTTCCTTGTCACAACTTACAGGACAAGGACGTCCAAATGCAAAGAATTGGTCAGCTTCAAAGGATTCATCGCGTATATAGACCTGAAAAACAGATTTTGAACAGATCAGAGAAATGTATTAGACAACCAGGTAAACCTTTTTCTTGAACCATACCTTACATCTTCCAAACAGATAGCTTGCTTTTGTAATAATTTATTTAAAGAGACAAGTTCATGAAAGGTAAATTTATACATTCACAGATAGCCCTATCTCTTAGTTTTGCAAAACTGAAATTTTCTGAAATGGAGATAGTGAGGCGAACATTTCCTCTGAAGAGGTTAAAAAGTTAAAAATTCAACGATCGTGATTAAAATGCCATAAACCATTACCATAAATAATAACCTAAACAATGTTGTTAACAATATTTATTATAGAAGACGGTCAAACCATACACAATATAATTTCTTCCCAGAAAATATGACAGGCCTGTTCAAAATCCTATCAAGTTCAACAGTCCTAACATCCTCATGGAAGAACTTATACCAGAATCCAAAACTCAAAACTAAAGTACAAGCGCTGAATTTACATCAGTTACCTGTAAATTATGCTTTGTCGCCAGCTTGAGTAAATTGCTATTCTTAACAACATTGGAGCGCTTCCTGGTTAGCTGCCCTTCATCTAAGGCACCATGCTTAAGGAAAAGATGCCTGCCAACTGCAAACTTGAGAAATGCATCACCAAGAACTTCAAGCCTCTCAAGAGAAAAGTGTTCACAGCATCTTTCAGTTGTCAGCGCTTCAAGAATCTGTGAATCAAAAATCAATCATCAGCATGTCAAAAGTGCAAGTCCCTGGACAAACCAGAAGGCATGCAGTAAAACTGTTTGGTGGTAGAAGTATCATCTACATGGATGCAACAACAACAGAACACTGGTTATACTGATTTGTATGTAAATAAAGTCTTACACGATCTGCAGTAACTTCTGCCCCTTCAGGGAATGAAGCAACTAACTTGTCCTTCAATTCAATCGCCACAAGAGTGCTTTCGAGTCGATGCATAATTGATGGTAACAAAGACACAGAACTCCCAATATCTTTAGAAAAACCAATAATTTTCAATTGACAAATCTCAGGCGGTAATTCGATGAAGTGTTCCTCTTTTTCCCGCCATTCTCCTAGAGTATCAGTAAACAGATAAGCAAGCATGTCTAAGGCATAGGTAGAATCATTCAGGGGTTACTGTAAGTATCCAAATGTCAGGTGCAAGGTTATCCAAGCTAAATTAACTACCAAGAAAACATATGTGTCTAAAGGCATAAGAGAAGATGTGAGTGACAGGAACAATACAAATTTGGCAAACAGTTGCATTTTTTAGTTAGCAAAAAACGTATTGCATGGCATGATGGTAGGAAAGCAAAGAACATAAGTCTAGAGAGTTATGTTTCATTAGAGAAGCAGTACTATTTGAGCCACCTTCTAACAACCAACAAAACCATTCTCTGTTAACAAATACGACTATAAGCTTGTTTTATTCATTTATTCTTTTCAATCTCCTTTTTTACTTTTGAGTAGCAAATCATTATTAGTTCTCTAGGAATAATTGAAGTGCAGAGTTTATATTGAATTTACGATTGCAGATATATTTTTAGAATAAAAATGACAACAACTTATGCAAATTAAGATACCTGATTGGTTTTTCTTTCGCAGTAAGTTGTCCATAACAAAAAGTTGCTTTGCTTTCAGAAGAGGTTGATTAGGGTACACGAGATGTAAGCCAAACCTATCAAGTAAAATGTGAATCATCAGAGGTGAGCTGAAAACGATGACATAAAACAATGCACCAACATGCATGTGTCACCAAATGCAAAATCCGAGCATTCAACAAGTCAACAACATGAACAAAAAGCAAAAAGAAAGGAAAAAAGGGGGCATTACAAGTAGACCCATTGATCTATGGATATATGATGATAAAATATTCAAGCCTATAGTGTCAAGCCCCCATCTAGACGAGGCATATGAAACCAAAAAAAAATCCGCATTATTACTGTAAAACAGATACGCATTGCTATTTTTATTACACTCACAAACCTCCTAGTTTCAGAAAAGTAATCAAGTTTACCGCTACATTTGAATAAAAAAGATAAATTTATCAAAATCTAAGTAGATACCTTAGAGTGAGCCTGAAATGCAAAGGAGGGAGAAGTGCTTTGCTTCAGCTAGAAATGAGTACACCAATAAACTGATGAAACAATAACCCTTTTCGGTAACCTACCACGCCCATCTTAACATAGCTCAGGCACCCCTCCCCCCTAAATATGTATGCAATACAGACAGTGTCAATATGCCTGAACTCCACAAAAGAGATGTTTTGGCACTTCCGTAGCTGTAGTTAATGATTTAGAGAATATAAAAGATACTTGCAATCCATGTTTGTTTCATCTACCACAACTAGCATTCTGAAATTAAAGCAGAATAGGTGTAACACATAACTCACATTAAAAATTTATATTAAATTCTAAACAGAAGTTCCATAACTTATGTAGAGACCTAAGAGAAGATCTGAAAAAAAATCAAATGGCCAGAAGGATACAGGAGATGTAGAGACTTACGTTTCGGTATAGTGCTCCAAATGACTATTTGAATCATCATACGAACTATAACCATTTTTCTCTAGCAAAATATCAGAAATGAAGAAAAATGTAGCTTTGCATGGGACATAGACTAAACTGTTGACGATGTCATCTACACTTTTGCGACAGTTGGCTAGAAGCAAATGGTTTTTATCTTCAGAAAATTCATCGGCGGTACCCATCCCTGGTTGTCTGAAAATCGGTGATGACAGACATCTTCCGATAAGGTTCCAGTCTACAGAGATTCTTGCATGCTCATGCTGAATAACAGGAAGCAATAGATAGAAGGTCAACGAGCATGACTCATTGACACCCTTGTCTTCTAGTGGCACATATTCCGGTATAAATTCGTGCCGATCAAGAATCATCTTGAGAAACATGCGCTGGAACTTCTCAGCTGCTGCAATCTGAGCAATCAGACTATTAACTTCTCAATCCAAGTTAGCCGAAGGCCGGATAATTTTGAAAAAGGGATGATGAACTAAACTGATCTTTATCAAATCTGGCAACTCCAGATGGAACAAGCTGAGTCCCCACCATTCTACCACGAGCCAAACAAAGATCGAGTTTCATATTTGCAGCTTTTCCAGGGAGTGGATCTTTAACATAAAGACCAAACCTTCTGTATATCCTATCTGCTGGATTAGGACATATATTGATGTAATAGGAACTAAAACAGGTAGAGTTTCCAACATCTGTCCACGGTTCTCTAAGTGCAGCGGGGATGAGCATCTCGTGGAGTTCTGCTCGTAAGTCATCATCTGCAATTATGAGCAATAACTTATTATTGGTATGAACTTAATATGGATCGTCAACTTCAGAATGAAAAAAGGATCTCCTGACCATCGCAGCTCTCAGGATCTGATAAGTCCTGAGGTGATTCTTCATTGTAATCATCTTGTTCTGGCAGGAGATAATCAGTCAGTGCCCCAATTTCATGCAACACCTTGCATGCTTTCAAACATGCATCCTTCTCAGCTTCCTCCATTGACGGTTGGGGTGCGATGATAATTTCATGCATCTGGGTGTGTTAGATGGCATACCCTTCCACTTTCTGGCCCATCGTGGTAAGTGAATTGAGGCATTGGATTGAAATACCTGATAAAGATCAAATTCATTTCATGGAAAATTGCAAATCAAAACTATATTAATGCACAGAGCATATATACTAATTAACTCTAGTACTACGAACATACTCATCATGAGGAAGTTTTGAACAGTAGCGATGAAGCAATGAAATACTAGACATGGAACTAATCGTAGCTCCAGTAGTATCAACTTTGTAGGTTTTCAGCTTGAAATCAGTTACTGATACATGAAGCTTTCTGCAGGAAATTTCTTCATTCATCTTATCTTCATCTTGTTCGAAATCTTCGATCAATTTGGTTTCCCCTGGTTTGCTCCTGCATAGTCATGATTATCAAATTTTAGCTTTGTCCAGAAAACAAAACTAAAGACAGTGCATTTGCACCAGGCCAAACACTTAACAGTCTAACCTGTCCACAATAAAGGCATATTCGGACTTGGGCATGCGGGCACGACCTCGAGATTGTATAAAACTTGTAACAGTTTCTGGAAGATCAAACCGTATGACAAGGCAACATGTCTGAATATCTAGTCCCTCTTCACCAACTTTTGTAGCAACCAACAAATTTAGCTGCCAAAATAATTTGAGAATTCAGTATGATTTTGACAAGAGATATTCCGGTGTAGTTCTATGATTCTATCCCTAAAGCAGTTCAATATACTGAAAGAGCTAGTACAATCTTATGGACACCAAATAATTAATTGACTTTCCCTGCAGACTGTAAATGGAAGAAACTGGACAAAGAAAAGGAAGAATAAACATCCAAGAAGTACGTCACTTGCATGAAGTATTACCTCACTGGAACGGAACTTCTCAAGAATGGCGTTTGTACTCTTGCGGGACACAAGTCCAGAGTGAACTCCCACAAGGAAACCACACTTCCAGAAAGATAGAAATTTCAGATGTCGGAGTATATACGAAAGGGATCTTGCAGTGACAATCCTATTGACGAATATAATGCACTTCATATTTGGTTGTGACCTGTAAAGTAAACTGGTCTTTTATGCATGATCTTAAATAGGGACATCAGCACAAGTTTATAAATTCTTTAAGATAAACTTCCATGTAAACTGCATTCATCACAGATGATCACATCCTAAGGATATCGTAAAGAGACTCCACTTGGTAGTCTTGGGGATCACAATAAAACATGAAAAGAAGAAGATAATTTTCATTGAGACAATTGTTATAGCCGGTTAGGAAAAGAACTAAGAACAACCAAGTATCCTCCATCATGGGCCATCAAACCACTCAAACAAAGTAAAGAATCTCTGTGCTTGGCTGCTTGCATTAAATTTACCAGGGAGGAACTAATCCTAAAGGCTTAGAAACTCTTTGGTTTGGTAGTTTATGCTTGATCAGGTTAGATACAATCTAGTCCAGTCATTCGGTTGGCAAGCTCTATTAAATGTTGGATATCAATCTGGTTCAATCATCCATTTACTCGAATTTTATGTACTTCCCAAAAATGGTAATATCAGTCTCAAGTTCTCTTACTCTCTCCTACTGTTTCAGTCCCCCATAAAATTAATCGTAAACAACTACCGCATGTTTCGTCAGAAGACATTCCCTTTCTTAAGGCTGCTTACAATACTAGCATTCACACGGTTTTTTAGAAGAGTAATCAAGGTAACTGATCCTTGAATAACAAGGATGGGGAAACAGTGGCTGTGAGCAGGACTATTGAAAGAGGAATGAGAAGTCACTGGGTCTAACAAACTTTCTCATCTAAAACTTCCACCATTTTATTCATGAAGCAAAGTACATCGACTTACACGACGTAGAATGCAATTCACCATATTTCGTCCTTCCCCCATTTCATAAACATTTGGATGCATATGTCAATATATGTAACCACTATGTAATATTTGGAACCAAAATGACTTGGTACCAAATTTGGCAACTGCTAAATTCCTATTCCAATAAGAAGTTAGTTTCACGGTATTAATAAATAAAAAAAAATGCATTGTCTATTTTAATGTAGAAGACAAGAAACAATGTGCATTTAGATTGACTCTTACCAATTTCTGACTGACTCGATGGATAAAACACCATCACAATGTCTTGATCAAGTTTACACTTTGTTATGACCGAGTTCTACACTAGCTTACTCTGAAAATTGGGTTTGCATCAAATCTACCCAAAATATGATGCAAATCAAAGGACCAGACGGCTCCTACATGTTCCACCCACCCCTAACCCTAATAATTACTTCACGAGCTGGGTCAGTCAATTGCAACTATTTGAAAAACGTGAAATGCATTTCCCACTTCCCTCTTCATCTCTTAAAAAAAAAAAAATTAAATACGATAATAAAACGGTTTCACTACTTGTGTTTTAAGCAAATAATGATAACTATATCACAGATCATTTTATTCACATCAAAACAACAATATAACAAATTACTAACCACTCTTACACAACGACCAATATATCAAAACCTAAACCCACACTCATCTCAAGCGAAGTACCTTTACCCAGTCCCACTTCAGTACACCAACTCCAGTCGAGACTATTTCATAAACCATGCATTCACTGTTGTAATCCAATAAAGCATGTCACACATGATTCGACAAGTACTTACCTACTGTCCTCCACAATCTGATCCCATACACACAACTTCACATGATTTGACACCTATTAGCTACTATTTCAGCATCTAAAGTTTCTTTTATTTTTACGTTACACCAATCAAACTCCAAAACTCATACTCAAAACATATTCGTAAGTTCCAATCAAACACATGCATGGACCAGATACCACTAAAAATGGTTTATAACGTAAATGCAGTGTATAATATTTTATCCAAAATCACCAGAGGCTTTTAATACAAACCAAAAACATCCAAGAGGCACCCTCCCTCCATCCCTTGCTCCGCCACTCACACCAATATAACAATTTAAAATTTAATTAAAGCTAGGGCGGTTCCCATCAGATATTCAACTTACTTTGTGCTATTCTTCACATATTATTAGAGAAAGCAACGATAGAAGATATTAGAGAAAATTGTTTGCACACCTATATTTTTTTCATTAAGTCTGATGACTGAAAGTAAAATACAGGGTGGTCCCAGTTAAATGATTGTGGAATACATGATATAATTACTACAAGATGAGGGGTGCCTTGAAAAAAAAAATCCAAATCTCTGCCACAATTCATGCATCTAGGTCCACTTTTGCAGATTAGTGATTAAGGTTCACGTATATATCCATATATCTGAGTTTTTCGTATTAAAAGAGATGAGATAAGTTAATCTCTTTTCAAAGACTCACCAGACCAAAATCTGTATATTAAATCAAACACAAAGCAGAATAAAATCAAATTAAGATTAGGGGTACAGGTTTGGTCACAAATCATTAAGACTATATGCATCCCACGTGACTATTTTTCATTGGAATTCCTGATAAGGAGGCAGGGATTATTATGTGTATATAGCTCTTAAATCTACAAGGCATAGATTGTAAAGCTTGACAAACAGATCGTTTGTGCTTTGCTTAATTAAATATCAGAAAACCAGAGCATTTACTAGAGGCCTACATTTCAGTTGTGCCATGTCACCATATTAGCTCCAACAAAAGAAAATCCAGACCACTAATCATTTGAGTTTTCATGAGTCACATAATTGTCAGAAATCTCGTCTAAATTTTCAGAGCTAGTAAAAACAATACCCACCTAAAGCCGGACAGAATTTCAATAAGCTTTAAGAGCTTTCTTGAGAAAAAAGGCTCCTTCAAAACCTCTACACTGGACAAATCAGATTCTGTTCCATCTGCAGAATCAAAGGACAACATTTTAAGAGCAGAAAAACCCAAAAATCAAAAAACGACATAATTACCATATACTAAATTTATCAGAGCAAAACAAACTTCCTATTCGTGTAAGAAAATAAAATACATGTAAAATATACATACACACACACTGGCCAACCATAAACAACTACCTTGGGAGCAAACAGAAGCAAGGACTGCTGCAGCCTGATGCAAATATTTGTTACATAAGCTGTCATCGTTGGTACTCTCTTTTGGCTCCAACATATCGGTTTCATAGTGATCACCCTTTGACAAAATGTAGCTAGCCTTCAAAACGAGGCAGAAGGAGAAAATTAGAAGTTTATACACCTCCCAACAGTGACTTCAAGCAACCCGGCACACACCACGATACATGTTTATCTAACAGATATTGCTAAAATCTGCTCTTTGACCACGCAACAAACTGTAATACTTGATAGCCTGACCTTGTGGCACGTTAAATAGTTTCACCACTATCCTTTCAGCTTGAAATCAGCAAACATCTCACGAAGTTTTTCATTTCATTTAAGGGAATCTAACATTTATCCCATAACTAAATGCCATAGACCAATATAGTTTCACAGTAGTATCTCGTTCCATTTGCCAAATTACTTGGTGCAAGTCAACTGCCACACCCCCTCACCCAGGATAAATTACATAACCCTTAAGTGGTATTACCAGCGATTCTGGAGAACATGATTTATCTTAAAGAAATACGCGGATTTGGTATTCATTTCCTGCAATCTGATTATTATATTTCAATTTTTTTTCAATATTAGATCTTCGCTAGTGGCGTTATACTCAGTGAATGATGCAATTCAACTATTCAAGTTGCATATTAGCGCAAATTTAAACTTCTAAATCTATACAGGTGCTATATATATATACACCATCAATTCAGTCTTTTTCTTTCTTTTTTCTTTGTAGGAAACAGTAAGATTAAGCCAAATTGGATAACATGCAGAATCATTTTTGTTTTAAAAATAATATTTCAAGCTATTCAAAGTACTCTCATGTTCAATGACTTCATAATTCAAATAATAGTGGAAACATATTTTATGTTCTTAGAAGCCATGATATATTTTGTTCTCCCCACTAGTCAGCCGCATCTTTGATTTAGTAATAACAGATGTAGCAAGTTAAGAACATTTTGAAAATTAGCTTTCTTCATTGGGAGCAATGTAGCAGTTAGAAATTTAATCATATATTTCAGTTTGGCAATGCTACATTCGTCATTCTTAGTTTATTGCCAATGCATGACATGACAATTATCTACTTTATATCGATGTAACTCAAATTATAATATTGAAGGCGTACCTACTTTTCGAAGTTTTCTTGATGGTGAGACTCAATTAAGAACCCGTGTATTAGTGTTTAATTCAAAGGAAATCAGAGAAATTGTGGTAAAAGTGAAAAAGTACAAATCTGAAGATTATGAATTTATGATCATTACCTGTACTGCTCCCCACAACCCAAGGTGTTCGACACAAAATTCGAGATTACAATGCATCTTCTGAAGCGACTTCTTGGCATTGGTTAGACCACTCGGATTAAGCGCATTAACCCGAAATGTTGATATACACTGTCAAATCACAAAGTCATCAATTAATAAGTTCATAAACAACGAAATAATCAACTGAAAGGAGATAATAGACAATACCTGGTGCTTGATCTCTTCAAGTTTCCTAATATAAAGACTTTGCTGGAGAGAATATCCATCTGTGCTAGAATCATAATAGTACACACTCACTCTGGGAGATGTTACATAATGTTCCAGTTCATCCGTATTGTTGACAGAATAAACCTTTAAAGAAGGGAAAAATATAAAAGGTGAACTGATGAAAAGGAGTCCAATATTGATAATGCTGCCTGGATGACCCCAAATAAGTAATCCTACTGTTTTTAACAGAGAGGGTATGAAAAGAAGGGTAGGACAGTTGTACAGATAGTGCAAAAGAAACATAGCAGTCATTGAACCCAACTCAAAAAACATACCTTAGCACACAACAGTGACTCAAGACCATCGATAGAACCAGCTGAAAATGCATCATTTTGTGCATTAATAAGTCGTATGAGCATATTTATTTGTAACAATCAGAGAATCTCAACATTGATAGTGAATAGACATGCTACCTCAAAATATAAGTATGACAGACAGATCAAGATCCAAAACAAACAAATAAAGTGGGGAAACATAATTAGTTGAAGTTAAGGTTTTGAGTTAAATATCTGGAAACGTATAATGGAAAGAGAAAGAGGTAACCATGAAATCAAAAAGTGAGAGAAATAATGGCAAGGACATTGAGTTATCATATGAACTATCCCTGTTATGGTAATAAATAAATAAGATAATGGAACAGCAGATGCTGATTTTGGAATGCAAGAGGAGCCTCATCACTGGCATAAGTCTAGCATCACCAGTCAAGTTATTGAGAAGTAAAGAAACATGAGACTTTTCCAAAAGTAACATAAATATGGCCCTCAGCAATATTAGATAGCAACAAGAAGGTTTCCGTATACCAGCACACAGAATTGAAGTCCCAGCATGCAAAAGACAATAGAGTAACTTATGTCATAGATAGCTTCATGCAGTGATAACGAGCGTGCTGTTGGAAGTCTTTTTGCAGTATATACAAGTTTCTTAGGATTCAGTTACGACAAAGTAGACCTCGTTTTCATGAAGAACATCCAATTGAGTAGATTAACCAGCATCCAGAGAACTATTTCACCAAGTTCTTGACAGACAAGATTTAAAAAAGTAACTTATACAAGCGTGACTCTCTTCTTCATGCAGATATTACTAGATGAGACCTTTACATTTTTTCTCTAGCAACAATAGTTAAGATCACAAAATGATGTGCATTTGAAAAATTAGTATATCTGAGAGCCCCTAACTTGAACGTTCAGTTATCACACAGCTGAATAGTATTTCAACATCAAAAGGAACATTTAGCATTGTAAGGATAGAAAAGGAGAGATGCTTGAAAAGCCAAACTGACACTATAAAATTACCTTTCCCCAGTTTTGGAGATGCAGTCATGCCAAAAATACGGGGAAGTTTTACAAGATCCTTATTGTAGAAGATCTGTAGTATTTCCGTGATAGAAAATGTGTCACTTCAATACTGCGAAACAATTATAAAGGTCATGTATTTCAAAATGCATTGATTGACTACTTTAGTTTATTACCTTCATGATTTCAGCATAAGGATGATAGCTGTCAAGCTGTGCATAATGACATTCATCAAATATCAATAAGGCAATTAGCTCCATCTTAATGAAGCAGTGCGACAGATAGTGCGACAATATCTCAGGTGTCATAACGAAGACCTGCAAATTGGAAAGTAACTGGCATTAGGAAACACGTCAGATATAACTGCACCTGTTTTTTTGTGGGTAAGAAATGGAGATGCAGTTCAGTGTGCAAGCCTACCAACCAACATAAAAACCCAGCTAACCAAAGCAGTTATAAGAAAGCAAGTAGCAAGTCTAATTTCACAATCTATCTAACAGGCTGTGATGATACGTAGAATCAGAAAACATAAGCCCTCAAATGACTTTGCTATTGTCCGGAGGGGGTAACCTTTGGAAGACTAGTTACTACTGACAATGTTACAAGAACTACCCTGAAACTTACTTCAGAAATGAAGTCCTCATGATGTACGGTAGAAATTCATAAATATTTCTGGCTAACCTCATGCTCTTCCATTTCTTTTTCCCAGTTGTGGCGACCCCTTAAATGTGTTGCATTCCCGCAGTAGATCCCAACTTTTAAGTCAATAGATTTCTCTATGACCTTGGCTTGCTTTCATTTCCAAAAGAGAGATACAGGGGAAAATGATTTTCATCAGAAATATTTTCTTAGGTTACACACTGGAGTAAGTCAAATCTTAAAAGAATAATGATTATACATCCAATAATAGAGACAGAATTCAAACCTGAAGGTTCAAAAATTTCCACAATTTATGCAAAGATGAAGTATGATGGAACATGATAACTTATCGTAAAAACAAAGCATAACTCTCAATAGAATACTTGATATCCTTATGCTAAATAGCTTTATCTCTTTTAAGCATATGAAACATAAACTCAACAACTTTCCATTATATAAGACACATAAGTTTATCTTATTTTTTATTTATTTTGAAACTAACCTTTCTGCAAACACTGCTAAATCAAGTCACATGAGCTCTGCTAAAGTCGATCAAGAATCATGGTATGTTCTTGCAGAGGGGATATTCATTCAAAACCAAGTAAAAACTGAAATGTAACTATTGGTTAGTGTGGGTGTCCAATTCCATATCGGTTATTTATTTTATCATCTACTTTCCATTTTACTCCCTCAATCAGTTCTCTCCTTTTCTTCTATGTTTACAAGACCCACTCTGTTCCTCTTACATCAATTGCATCTCTTTATTTCCTTTACTTCCTCATTCTAACCTTTCTCACATTTCTTTATATCCTTCACGTCTTATAATTTTGGAAATTACTTTGAAACTTCATAATAGTCGATAGTGGCTGTAGCGGCCGCTATCATGAATAGCGTCGCGTAGCGGCACCTGGTCGCTACACTACGCCTTTTTTTATAGCGGCTGGTACATATCACTATCGTCGCTATTGCAATCGATCGGTAGCGGCTGCTATTTTAGGCAAGCGGTCGAATAGGGTTAAATTTTATAGTTTAAGTAAATAAATTGAGTAACTAAAGTAGTCCAAGTCAGCGCCGTAAGAAATTAACCGACCCAGCGGCAAGAGACAGCGTCTTCTGATCTTCCTTTCTTCTCATTATTTGGATCTTTTTTTATTGGACAACTGAACTTCCAATACTTTTTACCTTTCTCAAACAGATTCTCTGAATTTTATAATTCATCTAATCGATTCTTTTTCTTCCTTTCTTTCTGATGTTATTTTCATTTTTAGGAACTTCTTATGCTATTGTTATTTATCATTTAGTGACACAATAGCCTATCGCTATTGGTCGCAATTCGCTACTGATTATTATGTTTGAAACTAAACTTTCTGCAAACATTGGTATATTAAGTCAATGCCTACGAGCTCCATTAATGTCAATCAAGAATCATGGTACATTCTTGCTAGGAGAGATTATATTTAAAACGCAGTAAAATGTAGCTGTTCATTTATCATATCATCCATTTTCCATTTGTATCAATCAAATTGGTTATCTCCCCATTTTCTTCTCATCTCAAGACCCACTTTGGTCCTCTTATATCAATCACGTATCTTTATATCCTTTGATTCTCCAATTGCCTCAGAATTTATTTTCACTTCTGTCTAATCCTGCAATTCAACCAGGCATTGAGAAAACAGCTGGCAGTGAAGAGGACTACAAAAGAAGCTAATGGAACGGAATGGTAGGACTATATCTTCCTATGACTGGCACGGGGCAAAGGACCTTAGAAAGGTCATTAGCTACAAGTTCCAATATAATAAAATCCAATAAATATAATGGTTCAAGAATCACCACTGGCAAAACATAAATCCTTTTAGCTTACTTAAACAATCATTTCAGGAAGAAATAAAAGTCCTGGTAACTCATACCTTTTATTCTATTCCTTACTTATAGTATGATCATCATCATAAAAATCTGTATTATTTACTTACTTAAACCAAAAAGGAAATCCAAAATGCAGAAAGCATAAACTAACTCAGGGAAAATAGAATGACAGAAATGTTTTAAAACGAACATATACACACACACACATGTGTGTGTGTGTGTCATCAATTATATTGCCTTTACAGTATATACATAGCATCAATTATATTGTCTTTACGGGCCAAGTTTTTAATATCATAACAAAGCAGCAAGACTCTACGTCAATATACTGATGCAGGGCCAGGGGCAAGAAAACTACAACATATAATGTGCGCACATGGTGTGTGGGGTGTGTGGTTGGGTGGGTGGTGTGTGTAGGAGATTGAAGAGAGTAAAAGAACCTGCTGAACCAAAACAACTGTAGGTGCAAGGAAGATGCATATATTCTTTTGGGGCTTCATAATCAGGTGCCGCATCTCATAAATAAGTAAAACCGCAATATGAGTTTTCCCACAACCGGTTCCCATATAGACGATGACATTTTCTTCCATTGCTTTCTTACAGAGGTCTATCTGGTACCTGCTCAATATTCAAAAGGCGAAATTAAATAAATCTTGCTTGGTCAGCCTGTGGGATCATGAGAAACAGACTTTTAAGCAAACATACCACCACATATATTACATAATGCAACGTATAGCACTATCAATACTTTTCTCTTTTCTATTCAAATAATGATAGCCGTACTCACATGCTAACCAAAAAATAAAAATGAATCTCAACTGAATCATTAGTGAACTTAACATACACTCATGCCTGTTCTTTTAGTCTTCTCCCATCTAAAAGATGGGTTCAAAAGTTAAGTGAACAAAGTTAGCTACGATTGTTCAACAACACTTATATGGCACTTATTATTGTACTACTATGCTCGAAACATCAAAAAGTTGAGACAGGAAAAATACAATTAAGCCTAACACATTAAATAAAATACGAAATGATAGCCTAAAACCACGTCAGATTTGGAGTACAACAAAGAAATCACATGGTATAAGTGTGGTACATCACTTTAATGCACCGAGGTAGCCAATGAATTTCTTAATTTGCACCAAACTTCAAAAGCCCTAATAAATGACACTCCAGACAACTAAAATCTTCAAACTTCAAACAAACAGCTTTCGGTCTAGGGTTAATTCTCATTTCAATTAGTAAAATTCTGACACTTGTGATCTCGCTTTCCTACTCAAAATTCAGCAACAATCAAGCAAATGCAGCTACACGAAACATAAAATGGCAACAGGCTTCAACAATTACGAAAATAAAACAATGACAGTAAAAGGAGCTTTTACTTTCTGGCGATTCTCCTCGGGTCTTTCTCTTCCTCGAAACCGTCGGAAATCTTCCGTTTTCCATGGCAATTCAGAGAAAGAGTTGAGAGCTGATTACAGACACCATTGGCCAAAAAACGAGCCTGTTGGATGGTAGAGGTGCTGCCACCCTCCATGGTAGTGGTGGTGATCGGCGGTGAATTGACTAGTGCTTGACTCGGAAGTACAGAATTGCAACACCCGTGCTCTGACTGAGACCGACTAAATTGTGACTACACGCAAGAATATGGCGTGTCGGAGGAGATTCTCATTTTTACTAACGTCATGAACTCATAATACAATTTCCTTATTAAACTCATTATACATTTTCCTTAAACTAATAATACAATTTCCTTAATTATTACTTTCACCCCTTTGAATTCAAAATAACTACTATGTTTAATTATGCAAAAAAAAAGAAACATAGTTAACTGGTAAGTCTCCGACATTGTTTTCATTATACATTAAACGTTGAACAGTCTCTTAATTGACCTGCGAAATTAAGGCGCCGCAAAATAGTTATGTTCGAGTATTTAAGATGGATATGTCACAGCAAAATTCATTTATAACGAGGAGTTATGTTCAAGTAATCTAAATATGATATATACGATACTGCTAATGTGATATAATGTACACTTTACTTAGTCACGTCATCACTTATGCAAAATTTGTAAATGACATGTACTTAATGTTTAAATATAATATTCCAATATCAAAGATTAATAAATGGTATGTCCGTCACACTAGTAAACAAAGTCGAAAAGCGCCTTACATGATAACTTTCATTATCCATGGACATTCCAAAATATGATAAGGTGGATCATTCGAATTTGAATTAATTGATTCAGAGCCAATAGAATTGGACGACCTTTGTTCGGGGGAATCAATAAAGTCCTCGATTGGCACATCGTCGAAGTGACGTCTGAAGCTCGATGCAACCACCTGCATACTCATTATTGTATTTATTATACAATTGATTAAAGTAAAATATAAATTAGAAAGATGAGGTATTAAGTTGTGATTGCTACTTACACCACAATTAGATAAGTGTCCATACATCTTTTTTTAGAGCATTTATTTGCTTTGTAAGTGGATTCTGAGGGATTTTGTGTTTGTTATTTCAAATTTTGCATTATATTCTCTAAATTAAAGCATGTGATAAGCAGGAGTTGTTGTTCATCTAGTTTATGGGGGAAAAATACAAATAAGATAATATTACCTTGAAAATCTTCAAATACTAGCCATGGTGAATATTTGAAGGCAGGGATGAGACGTGGACAAATTCATGGCTCTTTAAAAATGATTCACAACCTAGTTGATAGAGAATAGTGTAAGAGGGTCACCACGTGCCGGCTTTGAGATACATTAGTCTAGCCA
>JAYMSG010000011.1:0-24847 GCA_036897925.1 Aragoa abietina | reverse complement strand
GGGGGCGCATGGTACTTCTTGACCCTGTCTCCGAGGGACAGTTGAACGAGCGACTCATGAATGCTGCCGGGTTGGACGAGCCAATAACTCGAACGCGTTCGGTCTTTTTTTTTTTAGCAAGAATCACAGCCTTACCTTATCTTCACCATGATACGGACTCCAAGTTCTTATGGCAGAGCACGAGGAGATTTATCATCAATATGATAATGGGAATGGAAACCAGAAGCACGACTGTGGTCCAAGATAATCAAACCATCAGTAAGAGTAACGTAAGCATGAGACTTTTTGGTAGTACCGGTGAACCAGATGGCCGCGGCGATGGAATCTGGGACGGAGGACTTGTAGTATCTCTCTAGATCTGGCAAAAGCGAAAGAACGCCTAACATAATGAGAATGGAGGCTGAGCCCACTCTGGCCTCGCAGGGCAGGCCCCTGTGGTTGCGAGCTGGAGCTGCCATAGCTTATGGCTAGAGCAATGGGAGGGCCCCGGCAGAGAGCAAAGTCAGGATAACGAGCGCTCCGCTCGCCAAGCTTTAGGCAGGGGCAGCGGGCAAGTGCTTGGTAGGCCAACAGCCCAGTGAACCGGGCGGGGCACTCGAAGAAAGGGGGACACACTAAGCAAGTACGAGAAATTGGCCCTGCGGAGCTTTCAACAAACCAAGGACCTATGGAAGTCGGGGCTCGTCCCCGGTCAATATTGGATCAAACAATAGGGGGCCGTAGCACTTACCCTTTTTTTTTTCAATACAATAGGGTAAAAGATCGTACAGTTCCCTACCGAGACAAACTCTCAACGGATCCTCGGCGCGCTGGGCATACCTCTTCCGCGCTTCTCGTGGCGGGAACAGAACAACAGGGAAAGACCCGGCCTAGGGCGAGCTTTATTTATTTAAGAGAGAATGGGAAGTGAGTCGAAAGGCTTCCGTTTCCGTTCTTGGTTTGGGGGCTTTCGGGCCACTCTCGATCTTTTTCGTAGTTGAGAAGGGGGAAGGAGTCTAAATCAATGAAGATGAATGAACCATCATTGATGGACGTTGCACATGACACGATCAATTCGACTCAAGGTCCGGCGCTAATAGAAGTTGCTTACTTTCCTAGTAGCGAAGGAAAAGGGTAGGGCTTTTTTCGTAGTAATAGTGGCTGGGTCTCATGAGATCTATGCCGGCCGTCGGAATCAAACGAAGGTCCAAGGACCATTCCATTCATGTTGGGGCATAGCGGCGACCTCGCCTGGCGCCATTCCCGGACCTAGCAGCAGATGGGCGGGCCGTGCCTGAATTCAGACCGAACCAGACTCTTCTTTGTTTGAGCTGCTCCCACGCACGCAGACCGGAAGATCTCACTTGTCCTGGACTGGAACAAGTACGTAGAGATCTTCGTGGGACCGTGGAGGGAGTCTCAATCGGTCTTTTCTAGGATTCCTTATCACGCCACACATGGAGATTTTTCCGATAAAAGGCCCCCCTTGACAAAATTCTGAAAGGTTCTAATAATAAGCCTGCTTCTACGGAAGAGGTTTACTTTCGCCCGGAGGTCATATAGATCGGAATCCGGAGCGATAAGAACGAAAGCCCTACCCACAGCTACAACTACTGGCGCTTCAAAAGGCTGTGATTCTAAGGGCGCTACTGAAAGCCCTTTTTTAGGTCGTCTAATAAGGTAGGTGTAAGCCCCGAAAGCCTTTGGTACTTCGGTAGGGTCGGACGGCTTTGTTTGCCCCAGCTTGGCAAATCGCATCCCCGCACAAATTGTGCGCCCCTTACCGTTATCGCTTAGTGTTTCAACGGCTGGGAAGGCAGTCGTAGAAGCAAAGCCTATCGCCACGCCGACCATCAAATACGAGATGGAGCTCCTTCTCAAAGATTGGATGGAATGGCCCAGCCCAAAAAAGGAAAGTTATAGTACGCGATGCGTTCCATTTGTACGAATCGCGAACATACCACGCACGACCGGACGTAGAGCCACTAAGAGCTGGCAGACCAGGCCGGGCGCAGGTTCCAGATCCGAAAAGTCGAGTCTCGGATCAGCCTAGTGCACCAACCACGTGGTACGACGGGCACTCAAAGACCTGGCGAATGATGGCCCACTCCACCCAAGAGCGCTTATGTTATAGGGGAACTCATGGCTGGAAACAACCCTTATGGTTTGTTTTGATATCCGGCAGGAAGAATCAAAAAAGAAGTCCAGTTTGGTTGGTGAGCCTAGTGATAGGAGACTATCTAGCTTGGTTCGGAGAGCACTTGTTGGGTTAAAGATTTGATTGTTGCTAAATGTTACGGCCTAAATGCTGAACTATTGACCCTACTTGTTTGGATGGGTGTTCACCCCAAAGTGTTCCCGGACTGCATGCATACATCCGTAAGTAACTTAGTGCAACATGGCAAATTTCATTGAGAGGAATCAGCAAAGAAAAGAAAAAGAGGTCAACAACATCTTCATTTTTAGAGTGGGGCTGAGGAGTGTGAATTTTAGCCAAGAGCTTGACCGGGTGAACCAGCATATAGTGCAAAGCGCCTTTTCGGAAAAGTCCAGTTCAAGACAAAGGAAGGGAAAAGCCCCATTCCTGTATCCAAAACGCACCGATCCGACCTCTTATTCAAAAGCCAAGGATCCAAAGGAGAAGAGGAAGACAGGTCATTGGAAGAGAGCAGAGGTACGAGAGGAAGACTCTTCCCATCGATTCCATTGTTCTTTGTCACTGAGGTCCAAACAGGCCAGAAACGAAAATCAGATGACGATGATGGTCTGCCTAACTAAAATGAAGCTATGGATTCCAATAAACGTGTTACCAGACCTTCCAACTCGGCGGAGATGGGGTCCGGCCAGTCCCTAGGTCTCCATGAATGGCCTCGTTTGTAACTGTCGAGGGCTTGGGAACCAAAAGTTCGAGCTCTCCGTGAGCTCATTCGTAAAGAAGATCCCTCCCTAGTGAAACTAAATGTAAACTGGGGAATCTCGAAAAGTAAAAACAATCACTCAGGTTGTTTGGAATTGCGGGGGAAGTGAGGGCTAAGTCAGGAGGGCTGGCACTCTTGTGGGAGAAGGAGGTTTCGGTGGTAGTTCAGAGCTATTCCCAAAGGCATATTAATGCTATTGTAGAAATTAGCGAGAATCAACCTAGATGGAGAGGATAGCCGGAAACAGCAAAAAAGAAGGGGGCTTCTCTTAGGGAAAATTGGCAACTTCAGGACTTAAGGGATGCCTTAGATAATTGCAGGTTCTTTGACCTGGGGTGCATATGGTATCAGTATACGTGGTGCAATCGTAGAATGACTACTGGCACAACTAAGGAGAGACTGGACAGAATTGTGCTACACAAGAATGGATTTCTCTGTTTCCTGGAGCAAAGGTTATTCGTTTCTTTTCCGGACCCCATTCCCATTTTTTTTAGGACTGTTGAGCAGAGAGAATTGGCTCATCTTAATAGATCCGATTGGATCCTCCGGGGCGACCTTGATTGCTATTCCCGCTGAGAAGTGTGTTAACTATCATTCATTCCATCTATGCTCTCCTGTAAAGACTCTTTCAGACCTTGCTTTTGCCTTGCTTGATGCTCCGATCGAGCTAGCTATGGGCCAGAGCCAGAACTCGTATCCACAAAAATCACATAGAACACGAGGGCCAGGACGCAATCTTAGCGCCGGGAACGAGGCATGAACGAGAAATAGCTCGAAAACAAGGCTGCGAGCTTTGTCTACGGAGCAAGCCATCATAATAAGAAAATCGTTCAACGTAAGTAAAGTCAAGTGTAAAGTAGAGGAGAGCTAGACGGAGGGCTTTATCGATGTGAGAGCCAAAAAGGCTTTTATCCAATAGAATCACAGGAAAGGGTACGAACATATAAACTCGAAAGCACGAGTGGAATACAAAGAGAGAAGGAGCTTACCTTATTTATTATTAGAGAAAAGCAAGGCTTGGAACCCAACTTAGAATCTTTTGTTTAGATAGGGAGCTCTTCCTTTCCTCCTCTGTTTAGCCCTTACCAAGTGCATTCCATTTTCCCCATGGGGAGCTCTGGGCGAATAGTATCCATTTTCTCTCTTCCCTCCTGTGGAGCCCCTATAGACGTAAAGGTTCCGAAGGCTCCACTTGACAGGCTCTAAGTCAGTGAATATCTCCTTCTCCCGCCCACCTTAAAGTTCAAGAGTCGTAAGTATAAATAACCTAGAGGTAAGTAAAGGATTCCTTCAGGCCTTCTGCTCTGGTAGCTAAGTCACTCTTCTCTTTAGTAGGAATAGACAAGTCTCACTCTTGCCCAACATAGGAAAGTTTCTTTTCATCTAGTTTCTGAGTTGGAGAAAGAGAATAGGCTGGCTGACTCGCTAGCCCTTATGGAATGAATACTCAGCCGCTCTAGTACACATGCTAGTAAACCGAAGCACAGAGTCGCTTGTCATCGAGAGATTGGACATCCCAGCCACAGAGCCCTTCCGTCGAACGGGATTCATTCATCTTCTTGTATGAAGACTTTTGTATGGATAGTTGTAAGATGATGAACTATCACCAGTCAAGACGAGGAAGATTACGAGGACGATGGGAACCATGATATTCTTCTTTCTACAATTTTCTCAAGGACGGGTTCATACCAGAGTATGCCACTCGTGGTCAGAGGAAAGCCCGGAGGGCACTTGCCCGACGATTTGTGATCTTGGGAGGTGTCCCTTACAAAAGTCCAGAGGTACTCGCCCTTCCTTCGGAAGAAGGAGCGCACATTGTTTGAACAAGCTCATTCAAATGGGTGCGGAGGACACACGTCAACAGCCAAATGCTTGCTAAGCAAATAATGAGGCAAGGCCCCCCCTAAACAAAGCAAGGGTGTCAAGAGATGTCCATTCCTTTTATGGAATTTTCTTTCAAAATACTACATCATGTAGAATAGCGGGTCCATCGTCTATCCCCAAGTTTTCCGAATGAAAAAAGCGTACCTTCGAAGGTATGATTGCTGCGATCAGGAGCTGCTTAACATCATTGAGAAGAGGCGGCCTAAAGGGTCGTGGAGGATAAAGTCAAAAGTAAACCAACACTGGGATCTGATCATAGCCGCAGTGAGGGGATGCAAAGGCGATGGTTTTTAGATTCGGCAAAGATGAGATGTGTCCTACACTTGAAGAAATCGAATTTGGAAGATATCCCGTCCTTTTTGTACCTAGAGAAGGACGACCTCGAGAGAGCAGACGACCAGTAGAATTAGGTGCTCCATATCCTTCCTGCTGCGTAGGTATAAGGTAATTCACAGTGCTAGCAGATCAGAAGTACGTAAGTCGGCCCTCACCCTTCTAGTTTAGGGGGCAGTGCTACCTATAGAACGGGAATGTTCATCCTCTCTTAAAGTCCTTTATGGATTTCGAGTCGGGAATAGAGCTGTGGCAAGCAATATAGATCGCCTCTGACTCTCTCTATAAAAAAAGCCCTTCTTAGTCAAGCTTCGGCCCTATGGAGTAAAGGGAAGTGCAGATCTGGAGTGTTTGGACGAGAAAGAAAGGCTTTGCAGCAAGCTGAGTTGTACCGAAATTCGATTTTCCGGGCATACGAGAAAAGAGTCCAGCCGAGCATATTTGTTTGCGAGTTTCTTGATCCTCTTGTACTCAGAGTCACGGATAAAGTATACTATCCAGGGACGGAGTGACCCCCCGTTCTTTCTAGTGGGTTTTTCCCGTCCCTTTTGGGACCATTCACCCTTTTCCCAACCGGTAGAACCCCTCTTTCCCATACACAAGGTTCCAAGCAAGATGAGTCGTTTATAGTCTACTCAATATCGACGAAATCCCCTCCCTTTGATCTCTTTAGTACCGATTGTCTTGTAGTGCACCCTTCATCGAAAGAGTAGGCGGTTGAAAGACCCATCTCTGCATAAAGCCTTTAGGTTGGGAGATCTCAAAGGCTCGCCTAGCTGTCCCTGTATTATTCAACTCATCTATCCACTTATCTTGTCCAAAGCAGAAGGATTTTAGGTTACCTTTGTTTCGAAGGTAATCCGCCAGTCTCTAGACTGGAAAAGATTCAATCCGCTTGTTGGCCTCCGGTCGGTCATCTCTTCAATCCGTTGTTCTTCTGTTTGAGGGAAAGGCGAATTCCTTGTATACGGTCGAGCTGGCTTGGTTGGTACATCAAGCATATCGGCATATTCTTTGTTCGGTGTGGTACACATATCTGTCAATGTCAATCAAGTAATAGAATTCATTCCCACGAGGAAAACGTGAAGAATTGCCATTTTTTGAGCTTTTCAGGCCCCCCGAAGAAAGGTTAAAGGCTATAAGTAGGCCGTTTGCTATTGCTATAAGGGCTGCTCGCCTTTCTACGGCTTGGCTTCGCTATCGCTCCTATGTAGTGGTCGACCTAAAAAGTAGGATTCCTGCCATACCGGAATGCCTATTATCTAGTGCTAGAAGCTTCGCCAGAAGCAAGCAAGATGAGGGTGCTCTGCTTCGTAGACAAGGCTCGTTCCGTACTTGACTTACGAGCTCGTGTAGTACTCGCCCCTATCTCTAAAGGGGCTTATGCACTCCACTCGCTGTCTACTAAACGAGCGTTGGAGCGAGCGAGCTAAGCCTTCCATTTAGTGGCTTCCCCCTCACCCTACTCTTTGATTTTCGCTTAAGCTCCCCCGGTTTGGGGGATTAATTGATTGGATACCCGAGAACCATAATCTTTCCTAGGAACAGCTTCTACGACGATAGATAGGGGTCAGGTTTGTTTGGCATCTATGCCCCCTGCCCTCCAAACAGTATGGGAGCCTTTCAGCTCGTACTGCTCACACTCCTAGATCCTCACGGCACCTCCTCTACCATAGTGTAAGCTGGGAGCAGCTCCGAGAAGCGAGGCTTACAACAAAATTCGCTTTCAACAACACCACGAAAAAAGTCCACTATGGTTGCCCACTGATCTGATCATAGGTGAAATCCAATCCCTTCGCTTCGCGCCTTTCTTTTGCTTAGTTACGGCCATTCTCGTTTGAACAAGAGTGTGATCTCCCCTGGTATTCTCCGAGAGTTTAGACGCCACCGGGCTTCTTCCTCAAAGAAGGTATTCTATAGCTAGCACCGTCTGATCTAACATAAATGTAAGGGTTTTCTTCAGCCTCAGAGCTAAGCCAGTCGACAACAGCAGTTACGCCTTTTGCTTTTCCGCATTTTGACTAAAAGAGCGAAATCTAAAACAGCGAAATCGATTGGGGATCGTTTTTAAATCAATTTCCTGTTCGCCGCTTCTTAATGGTAGGCCTTTGCCGGGTAAATAGTAGTGAGAAGAACTGGCTTCCCCTTCTTATTGGTATAGCCTTCGTGCTCCATACCCCATTAAAAAGGTCACTTCAGTCTCTTTAGAGATAGAAAAGGCAGTTCGTAAGAACTGCTAGCCATTGACCTTTCGCCCGGTTTTTCTTCTTCTTCGCTTAGTGAGTTGCCTCTCTCCTCGGGTGACTGAATTCGCTTTCGAGCTAACTGTAGCGGATGAAATGGCAGCTGAGTCGTGAACAAGAAAAGCTTCGTTATTTGAAGTTGTAGCTGGGTAGCCTCCGATACGGCTAGGCTATTAAGTCAGAGATGGGCCTATCGCTTCTTTAGACTATTCCTGGTGAGTTGCCTACCCGAGCCCGAACTCGCTTAAGGGAAAAAGAGCAAGCAACTGAAGACATCACATCGCTTTCTTCCTCCAAGACTATGCTACCATTAACTTAACATGCTAGCACGCCTAGCAACTTTCTTTCGAAAAGACTAATCAGCCTTTCGCTCGTCCCCTAGGAAAGAGAATTCCCATTCCCAAAAAAGTACTACGGATTTAGCAGCATATGAAATAGCAGCGGGTTCGTGAAAAGAGTCATTCTGCTGAGGAATGGAAGTCTTCTCAATACTGACTTTGCTTCTTTTCTTACCGCTACGTGGGGAATTTGATATTCTACGATCCTTGCTTACCTTGCTTTCTCGGGCGATGATTCGGTTGGCCACTCTGCTATGTTGATTAAGGGTTCCCATCGAGAAATGGATTTCAGAAGAACGCCCTCCCTTTGACTCGCCATGCCACTATATCCATAATGACCCGCGAGTCGGAACATGTACGAATAGAACCACGCGGAACGCCGGACCGGTCTATCGAAGAAAGAGATCATTGAGCCCCCTAAATTTAGAATTTAGAAGAATTAAGAATATATAATAATAATAAGCTAAGGGAGTTGAGATTCGCAAGAATTGAGAAGTCCTCCATTTGGGTGAGAAAGACAGGTTCGGAAATGGCCGGATTAGCAGGAGGAAGGGCGGCCCCGCCCTTCTTTCTTTTGATTTGGAGGGATTCCTCATATTGAGGAGGCTTCCCGGACTCGTACGGCTAAAAACAAGAAGAGGAGGCGAAGCCGTTGCAGGTCCTTCTCCTTCCGCCGAGACGGCCCTCTTTTTTGTTCACCGCGGCACGAAAAAGAAGCTGGAATAACTCAGAAAGAGAGTGGCGCCTAGCCGTTGAGAGCGTCTCTTGTCTTTGTAGAGGAACAGTACGATCTTGGACTGGCCCCCTTCGCATGACCTAGAAAGAAAAAGAAGTCCGTGCTACTATAAGGCCTCTAAACTCCTCCCTCAGGGACACTGTTGCGTTGCCCATGGGGACGGGGTAGCCCCGACTTCCATAGGTCCTTGGTTCGACCTCCTAATGAGAATGTAGGTCCTTGCGCGGGCGTCTCATCCCTAAGACTTGCTTGCTCTGTATGGAGTGTCCCGTGGTTCCTCGAGTGCCAGCCGCAGAGAGGAATGCCATCCACTAGGGCGCTATTGACCACTAACCACTCGCTCGCCGGCCGCTCGGGCTCCGCGTTTCAAGTTCGTTATCCTAACCGTCTTCTCTCCTCCACCGGGAGCCTGGCCCCTTCTTCTATCTTATCTACTGCCTTGCTCCTCGGCTCCAGCCGCTCGCTGTAATAGCTTGCTTATCGGTCGCACCCTGGGTGGTGCGGCTGAGCCAGAGTAGGCTCAGCACTCGGCCTATGTTTCCGGGCGCACGCATAAAGGCATGATTAGTTCCACAAATCTCACTGCACTGACCATAGTAAACTCCTTCTCGTTGTACCGAAATAGAGGTCTGATTTAAACGACCAGGTACAGCATCACATTTGACACCTAAGGAAGGTACAGCCCAACTATGAAGTACATCCGCAGATGTTACAATCATACGTAGATGAGTGTTTTCTGGTACAACCACTCTATTGTCCACTTCTAATAAACGTAATTGACCCAATTCTAGATCATCTTCTGGAATCGTATAACTGTCAAAAGTGAGTGACTGTTCATCGGAACTGTTATAGTCTGAATACTCATAAGTCCAATACCATTGATGTCCAATAGCTTTGATAGTAATGGCTGGATCTACTACTACCTCGTCCATTGAATATAAGAGAGCAAATGATGGTATAGCAATGAACATCAGGATGATACTAGGAAATATGGTCCACAGAATCTCGATAGTAGTTCCATGAACAATCCTTTGCGGGATTGGATTTTTTGGATAGTGGAAGTGCCATAAAGCGCGAACCAAGATCCATGATACGAAAACAAAAATAAGAATCAAAAAAAAAAAGATATCGTGATGTAAGTCTATAATTCCTTGCATCATAGGTGTTGCTGCGTCTTGAGATCCTAATTGCCATGGTTCTGCTGCATCACAAGGAGCAATTGTGAGGAATAGACATTCTAGAACAATCATTTTCTTTGGTTCATTCTTTGACTGCTCTGCTCCCCGAAGAGAGACTTCTTTCAAGGAAGACGGAACTTTGGTTGGTTGTTGACCAACGGAAAGCATGGGAAAACTGGGCCGACTAAAGACTGGCTACCTAGTTACACTACCTCACTGCACACTTTCTATATCTTCGTGCACAGTTTCGCTTACAGCACAGCCTGTTCGCCACCAGGGGGGAAAAAGCATTTTTGAATCAATCATGCCTCAACACCTTTTCCTTCTCTTATGATATTTCTTGAAATGGATGTTGTCACATCTGAATCTACAACTTGAAAGAATGAATCAATATGGAACTGAAAGACTAGACAGAACAGCTGACTGAAGACATTGAATGAATGAAACCCTGTCCTGCTCCAAACCCAGATTGGTACCTTCTTTTGACCGACCAGCCCTCCTTGCCAAAACCCAAAGAATGGAGGTCCTCAGTCGAGTTAGCATCAACTACGAGAGTTTCCATTTCCTAGTTGAAGAAGACCAAGGCCAGTGCCATAAAATCCCTACAGAGGTTTTGACATCTCTCGGCAACTTTGCAGCCGGCTAGCAGTCCTCTTCAGCCGCTCGCTAGAAGAAGAGTGTATCTTAAACAGTTCCGAAGGGCGCTTGTTGAATACCGAGAAGGACATGGCCTCCCCCTTCTTCTCTCTTAGAAAGCAAATAGCGCTTTTTCCTTCAACACAGAATCTTTCGGTCAAATCACTCTCTTTAGTTTGAATCCCTTTCGCTGATTGCTATGGATCAAGACTAGCTAGGTATCTCCTCCTAAATATCTATTCCTGGTTGCAGGATTGCGGCACCACACCTTGCCCCTGTTGGTTCCCTAGTTCTATTTGGCCTGGCTACTTTAAGAGTGCACATTGAAGTCAGCGTCTATTGATCTCGTGGTCCGCTAGCCATCCGAACCACTACTATAGCCATCGGCTTAGACCAAAGTAGCAGAAAAGGCATCCTAGAGGTCCCCCGCAGTCTTATCGCTATTCTATATGGCGAATTGCCTTTGAGCAAGAACATACGGGAATGGTTCCGAAAGGAACCCCAGTCTCTCGATCCGATCGTAAGAAACCACTTATTTCCGCCATTATTGCGATTGAAATGAATGCTGTCAAAGCTCTCTAAATTAGACGATTTCAATGACATTTCCGATTGGAAGGATTACGGGCTAGATTGCCTACAGGCTCTAAGGAATAAGAGATTTCAATACTTTTGACTGCTACCTTAGACCAATCACAGGATACGGAAATGCCACATTCCCTTGCTCGGAAGGATAAGAATCGATTAGCTGGTAGCTCTTTCTCTTTTGAGAGCTGTATGTAACTATAGTTCTTTCTGGAATGAAATAGCTGAGGCAATCTTCTAAGCCATAAGAGAGGACCTTACCCTAGAGAAGTCAAAGGGAGGTAAAGAATTCTTCAACATAGTCACAAGAAGGTGATCTACGACCATTAGACCCCTCGAAAGAGGAGCTATTAAGAAGAGAGGGATATAAAAGAATGGAATGTCTTCGATCTGGCTGTTGTTCCCTGTTGGTTTATAGCAAGCTAGGCTAGCTAAGAAAGGTCTTCTAGCTTTCTCTTCTTGCGCTCGATAGAATTGTTTAGAATCCTCTCCTAGCTTCCTTTTTCCCCAGACTATAAAACGTCGATCAGAGAGAAGGGTAGTTCGAAGATATCTAGGTAGTTAAGGGCTTGACTAAGTAGGTAGGGTTGAGTGGCGAGCCCAGCCATAATTATATATGACCACAGATGCTTTGTATGCATGCCAATCATACGTTTTAACCGCCGACCAGCTTTCGGTTATTTCCTGGAGTGCCAAACCAGTAGACCAATAATCAATGTTCCTAGTGGGCCAAGTGGAAGCAATCAACAGGCTATTCATTTGTTTTCGTTTTTGGAATTCCAAGGGAACACAGCGCTTACTCTCTTTAAGCCCCAGTTCAATGATCAATAGTAGTTTCCAACCCGGTGGAAAGGCTACTTCAAAGCCCGGTTAGAAACCGCAGGAGCTGCTTTCCCATCCCTAGTAGTATCCGCTGTTCCTATACCATTTCGAAGAAAGAAAAGAGTGGGCCCCTACCCTCAAAAAGTAGCACCTGCTATTGGATAATAAACCTCTCTTGCCACGTAAAAAAACGGAAAGAAGAACCGTACCGTCCAACCCCTTGTATATCGATCGGAAAGAAGCAGCTGCAAATGCTATCAGTAGTTCTTCCTTACTATCCCATCTATCTATAAGAGTTGCTTGATTCGCCTCCATCTTTAATAGGACTGGACTAAGTTCGGGCAGATTTCCGTCTCATTTGAATTCGTTTTGGCCCACCCACCTGGAGGGAGAAGTTCCCAGCTATAGTCACTGCCATGCCCCCTTTTCTTTTAAAAAGCCTCGTCTTGAGATCAGATGCCCTTGCTCGACTAGTAGCAGGCATCGCCTTCCTATCATCTTTTTGATAATTCAACATCCAGTATTTCATACTGCCTACTCCCACCTCGAACGAGAAAGAGATCGTTGTAAGGCATCTTTGAAGAAAGTCAAGCAGGAATAGATGGCCTGCCCCTAGCTCTAAATAATATCTATACTTTGCTATCACAGGAGTGCTTTCATTCCCTGCCACCCGCTATTAAAGGTTGTGGACTTCAGTAACCAGCTGTGCAATTTATGTGAATGTTATCAGGGGTACTTAGAACAAAGTGAATGAATTGCCATTCGTTTAGAAGAATTCTAATCCTTAGGTTGTTCTCCCATAAAAGCCATATCCCCCCCGAGTATCCTACTGCCTCCACTTTGTGGAAATTTGGGAGTCCAATTTGGTTTATTACATCCTCTGCTCTCTGGCTACTTGTTCTTGGTTCTAGCAAGATGATTAGTTGAATTTTATATAAATCTTTAAGGTTTTTAAGTGCGCTAATTGTTTTGGTGTTTGAAATTCCCCTACAGTTCCATGAAATGATCCTGATCTCCATATATGTGTTTATGTTTTGGGGGTTAAGAGACTTACCTGCTCTTACCTGGTATTGTCTCTCATCTCATCACTATCTGAATCAGATTGGTGATGAGGGTGAGACAGTCCCTGATCAAAGCCTTCCATCATTTCATCAGTAAAGCAGCCTGCATTGGAGACATTGGCAGGTGAGTTTCATTTGAACTTGAAATTGCTACCTACCTGGAAACCCTTAGGATCTGGGGGTCTAGTAGGGTGTCTTCTTGAACCAGACTCATTCCCCTGTTGATCAACATTCCGTAATGATGTAGCATTAGGATGTGGAATGATGACTGTTGTACGTGTTGGCAGGGAGTGACTGTGATCCTCAAGTGTCGTGAATCCATCCGGTTGGGTGATCGAGTGTTAGAGGCCGATTAGGTGTGACTGGTGTGGTGGAGTGGCTCATCTGAAGCTGGCCTTGTTCTTGTTTTTCAGACACCATGGCTGTGCAGGTGGAAGACTCTGTAACCTGTTTCATTGCTGGAATCTGGGCAGATTGATGTGTAATTGGCGTGAACTGACCCTCTTGGGGTTGGGCCTGAGATCTGTCCTCGGTTTGGGCCTGGTTATTGCTCTGGGGGTGTGTTTCGGTGAAAGACTTCTTAACCCAGCGCTCCGGGCACAAACTTTCTCTTAACTGAGACTCCTTCCCCTTTTGTCTTATTGGGCCTATTTTTCCCATTTGCTTTTGGGCCTGTTGTGTAGGCAGCCGAGTGAAACTCGAAGGCCTTTTCTGTGAAGTCCTCTTGGCCTGCTGATGTGTCCAAGACCCCAAATCTTGACGAAGTTGAAATACCTGTCGCCCTACTTTTAGACTGATTTTCTTTCTTATCGAGTTGAACGCCTCCTTCTGTCTGGAAACTGCGGCTAGCGACGGGACGTCTACCCCCCCGGCTATGAGCCACGGTCCGGGTTCAGAGAGAACGGACCGTTGGGCTAAGATGGCGGCTTCGAGACTTGTGTGTAACGGATCTCTGATTTCAGGTTGCGTTGATGTGACAGGTGGATGTTCTTTCTGCGGATCTGCGGCCGAGGGATTGGAAGAATTTGTTGCCGGAGTCGGAGCAGAACTTGCCGGAGCTGTTTCCTGGGAATTTGAAGACGACGGTGCTGACCGATGATCATCAGGTATCTTCTGTTTTCCTTTGTTTCTCTTTTCCATTTTGCATTCGTCTGCCATGTGACCATAGTGAGCGCAGTTGAAGCAAATTCTGTGCAAATCTTCGTATTCCAATGGGTAAGGCACCTTGTCCACCCATACGATTGTTGTGAGGGGTTTCCTGAGGTCAAGCCGGACGGCAATTCTTGCGAATTGGCCTCTCATTGATTTCACTGTATGTTCATCTGACTTTAGGTATACACCTAATTGTTTAACAATCTCCCGGTTCATGGGGCTGGGAGTCCTGGGATGCGAATCCAGGTGGCAACGGCATGAATGTGTTCGGCTTTCGTGTTGAAGCTCAGGTGCCATGGAAGGACTGTGAGATAGTGTCCGAGGATGGTCCAAGGACCATCTAGCAAGGCCTTGTGGTAATCTGATTCGCATCCCATTTTGATTAAGAAATACCCATCCAACATATCCAACAATTGAATGTCTTTTTCAGGCTTCCAAAGATTCATGAGACGCTGATAGAGTACTCTGTAGTTAATGCTTCTCCCCAGGGGTCTGATAACCAAGGTAAAAGCCATATTCTTGTCCATTTGCTGGTGAATTCTTTCTAAGAAAGACACTGCTGGTGCTCCCTCTATGAGTTCATGATATGAGTCGCCTTCTTCAAAGAGAATCTGCTCTTGTTGCAGCGTTTTGATGGCCGGCCCCTGTTGTTCATTGAGCAGAGTAGCCTTGAAGGAGGGGATATTCGTGTTGAAGCTCGGTGTGCTGTTGTGATTTGAAAATTCTGCATTTTTGTTCTTCATTGTGTCAGTAGATTCTGGGTTTTCACCCGTGTTAGGAGTTCTGTTATTGAGATCGGTTTCCATGTCCATAAGGACAGGATTTCCGATTTGATGTGCTCAGAATGTGTATGGAATTGTAGTTGCTGTTAGAGAGATTCCAGAGTCCAATTTTTGAGGTCTCATTCGATCTAAACCACTATTCTAAGTAATATAATGGGACTCTCCTGTTACAAGGTGGACAACTACAACTAGTGAGACTCAGTCTAAATGTAAATGAAACTTCCACTCTCAGGCAGGCCAGTTCTTTACATCTTTGGAAAGCGCATTGAAATGCATTTCAAAATTGGCATTGATTGACTTAGCTCAGGATAACCCTTTATCAAAATCAAAAGGGTTCTAATGTCAACTTTCAACATGAAACTACCCACTTTAGTAACATCGATTTATCCACGACAGCTTCATCCGATAGTAAGTATCACATCGACTGCCCAGAGCGCCCCCTCGGATATAGGAGGGCTCTTTTCGGGCGTCTGTGAGCACTATCGGGAGTGGATGCTTATTTCCGGCGGGCAATTACCTCCGCAATGGTCAATACCTGACTTTGTGCGGACGGTTCTTGGGAACGAGGCTGTTCAAAGCCCAAGCTTTCTCAAAACCGTTTTTTATGATTTTGGGCCAGGGAGTTGGTTTTTTGACGAAGGAATCAAACTGCTAGATCTAATAAACGCATCTCAATAAGCTGTCAGTAGGTTTTTTTATCGCGGCAATGAATACTTGACGAAATGTGGGTTCGAATCCCATGATAAACCATTTCCCTAGACAGATAGAAAGAACCGGAATAAGATAGGACTGACTCGACAATGGGAATGAAGGAGCTAGCATTTCTTCAGTGATCAATCTCGTTCCGCTCGTATTCTTTCCTACGACCGTTCGGGTATGATAGCCTTCCTTATAGGCAGGCCGCTTCAGATATGTGAAGCTAACATGCTAAAGAGAAGGATAACATCTCCCTTTATTGTCAATCAAACGGCAGGGAAAGTACGTTCAGCAGCTAGCGCGAAACGAAAGCAAGGGATGTAGGTATGTCATAAAGATGAAGCTTTCAAGCGGGGGGAGTTCATCAATCGTTCAGAAAGCGATTCAGAAACCACCGTTCAGAAGGGTATGTAAAATAGTAGACGATGGGCCAGCAGAGTACTAGAATAGGTGAAGCTTTTTCGTTACATAGAGGTGATTCGATAGCTGGTGTAACAGAATCTTAGCTGCAAAGGCTACTGAGGAATTCATTACTTAATAACTCTCTGCAGAAATCTCCCTAATGTAGACCTCTACCTTTTGTTTTGCTTTTAGGCTACTTCTTCAAATTCCTTCTTTCTCCGGTCGGTGACTTGGCGGCTTTCACTTCTGTCCATAAACGCCACTTTGAGTGACCATTGGAAAGCGAGTTGAAGTTTTTTACAGATGGAGTTTCTTTGCCGGTCTCGGCCTGTTTCAAGCTATCTAGTTGCAGTCTCTGCCCGGGGGGAAGATTCGGTTTTTCCCTTCTTCAAGGATAGGGATAAGGGGTAGCGTCAGGAGCATAATAAAGGGGGGTTAGGTGGGCTTATAGCCAGCACGAGCGCTTGCATCCACTAAACACTTGAAAACCTGTGAAGTAAAGTTCGAACCCAAAGGCCCGAAATACTCGATGCTAACATCTGGTTGCATCGCGGTACCAACCAATCCCGAACCCTGCAGACCAATCATTTTCCTCCAGCCTCAAGGTTTTCTTAGGCCTGGACGAGCTAGAGGCGGCACCTTTAAGGATAGGTCGTCAATAAGGAATCTAAACTGAATTGAGTTCTCGACCGGTCAAGAGAGGCGAATGGAAGCAAATGCCAGCTGTATTGCCAACCAAGTCAAATAAGAGATTCAAGCTTAGGTTTCTCATCAAGAAAGTTTGGTTGGACAGGAAGAAAAGGATAGTAAACTAGATGCATCGGCTGCAGGAGGGAGAGCTACTTCTTCTTCCCCTATTGACTGCAAGAATTGTTGAATCCGTGGTGCTTTGGGACTAGAGGCGAGTAGGGATCCGTTTTCTTGCTTTAAAGAGTCCCTTACTCACAAGTAGTACAGTTAGAAAGGAAAGAAGAGATCTTTTTAATAGAGATATCCTTTCACCCTTAACTAATACAGAAAGAGCTTAACTGATTGCTCGAAAGTTGTTCTAAAGCCCTTCCTTCCCTTGTAGTATTAAAAAAACGGCGTGATACCCCATTCACTCTGGTGCATGTCTCCCGGGTAGTCTTTTCCCGTTAAGTTTCCTTTTTCGTCTTTTTTTTCTCTCAACTTTCTTAGTCCAGTTGATGCTCATCTTTCTGGTATGTCCAATCTCAAAAGGTGAGATCTGACCCTACTCGCTGTGTACTTGACTCCAATACGTAAATAAAAAACTTGGGTAGGGGTTATCTGTCCCTCCGCTGATAAGGCGGCTTCTAGAGCACGTGGTTCTATCATACTACTTGTCTAAGGAACCCACAATTGTTGGAGGATGGCTACGTTAGGGACCTGATCGTGGACCACCCTTTTAGCGTTCTTTCTCGTTATTATGCCTGTGATCATTCCTCATCTTATCTGGCATCGGCCTACCGTTGATTCAATAGTGGCAGCATAGTCATGAATTACACGAAAGTAGCCCCTTGAGTGGATGGATCGGGCAGCCGTGCTGGACTTCGGGATAGAGCACCAAGAAAGGTAGGAGAGGCATATGGGGGGTGGATCAGTAGAAGCCTAAGGCAGCCCCGGTTCGCCGAATAGCAAAACGAAATCTTCCAAGCGGACATAGACCCGAACTTATTATTGCTACACTGAGAATGGTATGCGAAGTGAAGCTATTAAAGAGCGGAGTTCGTTCGGATCGACTTAGAAAATGGAAAGGACTATTCCGGCATCATCGAACATACTCTCTCCTTCAGCTCATCGCACCGAGCTTCCTTGCACTATGTGTGGAACGGACTATTATCGGATTGGACACGCCTATAGCTAAAGGAACGTACAGTGAGCCGTAGCGGAAGATCGACCATTAGGGAAAGGGCTAAACCTCTTCTCTCCTTCGGTCCCGCTTGCAGCCTCCTGGAATGCTGGATACTTACCTATTATCTTGCTTAGTCGAGGAACGATGTGCGCTAACCTTCTAACCATATTGGTATCTCACTCTTGAAAAAAGCATTTCACCCCTCCATTATTTATATGTAATTGTTCGACCCTGGGAGTTCGGTTATGAAATACCCTCCCTTTATTAGTATTAGTAAGCCCCTGCGGGAAACCACTTAATAGTGTGGTAAACAAAACCCCGCCGACCTTGGCTATCGCCTTTCCGCGCCGAAATCATCTCACTCAAGCCTTCTCCGCCCTTATCTTATGGCGGATGCTTTAGCTCCCGCTATTCCTACTGAAAAAGCCTCGAATAGCTCTCTTTCTTCTTCACTTCACTAGCTGCCCTATTCGCTTAGCTACTTGCCTCAGGTATTCCCACAACAGCGGATGGTAGCATCGGTTGCCACTCTATCTATTCTCTTAGTTCCATAGCCGCGCTTCCTACTAGTCGTATAGGAATGAAAAGAACTACTAGCTACCCAGCTTGCTAATGCACTCGGGCTTAGATCCTTTTTTGTACTAATACAAATGCGCACTTTCAGGAGCATCTTCCTGCGAGTCTGCCTAGCTATTAGGAAGTAGGGTCCTAGAAAGCCGGATATACCCTTCTTATTTACCGGGTGTCTTCTTGGAGAGTTATAGCGGCCCATAGGCGCACGATGTACCTTGTGGGGGGCCAAAGAGTTCCTTCCATAGATAGAGATTTGCTATGACTTTTGACTATTGTCCGCCCGTTACTGAGGCCTTTGCTTTTGTTCAATACATAATGACTGAAGCTAATTTAGCTCCGTCAATCCGCTGTTTATCGATGGTCCTAATGATGATTCTTCATGTATTTCGTGTGTATCTCACCGGTTGATTTAAAAAACCCTCGCGTAAAGCGCGAATTCACTTAGGTTACAGGTGTTGTTCTGGCTGTATTGACCGCATCTTTTGGCGTAACAGGTCTTGCAGAGCCTCGGGACTCAATGGATTTTGGGAGTGTGTTACTGGAACTCTTGATTAGTCTATGAAGCTATAAGAATAAAGTTCTCTTGTCAAGGAAAAACTAAGTAAAGGCAGACAACGAGGCGAAGATAGCAGGCTTGCCTCGAGACAGGAAGATAGCATAGGGACATTGCTCCAGACTAGTTAAGTAGTTGAGCCCGACTCCTCCACTTGGCGAGCTCCTCTTTGCTCCTAGTATACTACTAGACATATTGTCTATTCTGCTTTTATGGAAGAGCTAAGTCCAAGAAGGGCGCCGCGTTCGAACATTGGTTGATCTTAGCCGCTGCTTCGTATAGCGATAACGCTTTTCTCTTTCTTAGAGCTCGAGAGATCACTCTGGTTTCGCTTTGGTTGGCTTTATCTTATAGTAGGTCTATTTTCTCTTACTTGACCTACTCGGTTAGAGTCACGCTTTCATACGGAAAAAGTCATTGGTTCAAATCCAAAAAGAAGTCTTTTTTTAATTGAGGGAAACGGCCAAAGTTCGCCTTTCCACTGACTGACTCGTCGGACTACCCTTTCTGACCGTCTCGTTCACCTCTTGAATCAAATAGAATGAAAGGAAAGGCAGATTCATCTTGCTCGAAAGCATCATCGGACGCAGTCTAAGAATCCTTTGTTTTTGGGCTTCGAACGAACGAATTATTGCTACACTTTTCATGGTCTTTAATAGCTACACTTCGTTCGTTCGAAGTTCCGTTATTAGAAAGGCTCTTGTCTTTTAGTAGTTAGCTTTGCTTTCTCCTTAGCCTCAGCCTCTCGTCAAGGGCTTTTCTCGAATCAGCTGTGGGGATCTCTATAGATGCCGGGGTTAGCTTGACTTTGACTCTCGCTACGACCCTGCTTGACCGCTATGCCCCTTCTCTTGCTTGAGAATGCACTGCTGGTAGGAAGAATGCTGACTTAATGTCCGAGCTGGGTTAATCCAAAAGGACTGATTTCACTTTCTTTGTTGAACGAGGGGATCCTCTTTTGGTTGTAGTCCCGTATTCAAACAAGTACGTAATTCGTCAGTAAGCGAATAATCCTAGCCGGGCTGGTAAGCCTTCAATTCGTTCTATGAGTCCACCTAACGAATATTACTACATTAGCTATTAGCTTTCGCATCATTCCATCTTTCTCAAGGCCCCTTAAGCTAAGGCGCACCCCCACCAAAGTCCTAATCCGATAACCTTATCAGTTCAGTCAGCTCATACCCGCAGCAAGAACTTCGTTTTCTTACCTATGATGATAGATCTTGGCCTAGTGTGAAGTATCATCTTATTACCTTAAAGTGATCCTCTGTCTATTTACCTAAACTCCAAGCAGTAGTTATACCGGGCAAGCTTTGTATTCCAGTCTAAGGGCGGGATCAGCACGGGAAGCACATGCTTATCGGATAGGAGGACAGAAAGAGGTTGGCTATAACTAATACACGATCAAAGGATCTAACAATAGTGATGTGATTGAAGGCTCAGCGGGCTTCCTAGAAATGAGGCTTATCCTTAGCGCGAGGTTTCATTCAATAGGCCTGGGGGTTCAGTCCAGGAGGCTAGTCTGGACTCGCTGTGTCATTCTAAAAGATGCGAAATAGCTTTTTAGCAGCTATAACACGAGTATAAAAACGTACCCACTAGAACAGCAAATGGTAAGTCCCTGTCTCTGGCGGATTGCCCAGGGAAGTCAGAAAGGAATGGACATCATAGTAGAGAACGCGAGCCGGGAGGGATGCTCGCATTTCCTTCTCGTCGAGGCCAGACTCAACCAAAGATTGCAGCTAGACAGCCACCACTGCATTCCTATGTTTTACGGCCTTTATCGACTACAGGAAGGCATCTCTGATCCACCGATTCACCACTGAACGGCTTTGGCTTTCTCGACCGATGAGGACTTTCAAGAGACTGGACCGCTAACCACTTCTTGCTAACAAAGGGGGGGCGCACCCTCACTTACATTACACTCCCTTTTGAATGTGCACCTGACAAGCAAAGGTTCTCGGGACCGCTTTTACGGCTACCAAGCAATCAATCCTCCGCATTCCCACTAAAGCACTTAAGGGGGCATTTCCGCACTAAGATATAGACACGCATAGACGCACTAATGCTAAGGGCTGGTGCGCATAGCTCTTTCTACTGTGGAATTCTAGTCCGTTGTACCTAACCTCTATTCACATCGCAAATAGCGGATAAGGCGCATCCCTTCTTATAGCTACACTTTGTACGGTCTGCGAAGTGAAGCTATTAAAGAGCGGAGTTCGTTCCTTCCTACCCAAGAAAGAAGAATAGAATGAGGGGGGTGAGCTTCAGGCGAACTAAATCACTAGCCAAGTGTTAACAGTCAAAAGTCCCGATGATTATTTAGGAATGAAGTGAGTCTGCTTGCCTGTCTAGTCGGAGATAGCCTTTTCAAAGTAAGGAGTGGCGGGATGCTAAAGAGAATGCTGCTGCTCCTTCTGAGTTCGCATGTGCCTCGGGAGAACCACTAATGCCTCTATGCCATTCACTTCCCCCGATAAGCGCTACGCCCCTCCTTGCCTAAGAGTTCTTGCTTCCTGAATCAATTCCCTGCTGCTTTCGGTCTGAAAGAGTTTGATAAAGTTTCACTCTCGATGGTAGGGGAAGATCGAAACTTCTAAGAGGTGAACCTGTTTCCGGATTCCTTCTAGCGCTTAAGGTGCGTAGCGGATTGACTAAGAGATGGGGCATTACCGGTGTTGGGATACCTTTGAATATGACTCAACGTATAGAAAGGAAGAGGTTGGGGCTTCTCTCTAGATAGTGAGTGGTCAAAACTTTGTGATCTAATTCCATATCGACAAGCATATCATAAAGTCGGCCCTTTCGCGAGGAATGCTATCAACGAGCCCCCAATGAATCCCTTGTTTACTAGCTCTTTGGCTCTATTCTCCACAATGGATGGAGTTAGGATAGGACATTTTTTTCAATGCTGTCCTTCCGCCGTCTTTCTTTCTCTAAAACGAAGTTCATATATGCATGCATAATGCAATTTTGACTATCGCCCCGCCTGCGCCCCGAAAGTTCGCACAAGTTGAGCCTACCAGGTCATCAAGCTTTTGGTGAAGTTTTCACGCTGCTCATTTCAGTTTACAGGTCTTTATAGTCAACCCACTTGAGAAGGGCTCCAGCTTTTATTTGATTAAGAAATGTTCTTTGCTGCTTTCACTCTTCTTAAAATGAAAAGAAGAGTTTTTAGTTGTTCTCCAGCTCCCGGGCTTTGGCCAATCAATGGCGGGCTGATCATGACGCGAAGAAAGGGCTAAGTGGGAGGGCTAAACTCAAAAAGGCTTAGTTCAGTTTTCGACTTCCAAGAAAGAAGCAGCTCGAAAGAAGAGAGAGGAGACGAAGGAGAAAGACCTCTTCTTTGAGTCGAGTCTCTGTGCAATTGACGAAAGGAAGAAGGAAAAGAAAGAGTAATGTTACAGGGAGAAAGAGCGTACCTCCCGTTCCTAAACCTAGTCTAGAAATGACTCACTGCCGCCCAAAATGAATCGAGAAATTTGGATAAGATGGCTTTATTATCAGTCTATGCCTTCGTTGTTAAAGGGCAAGGCCCAACTCAATTGAATACACCTTCGCCTAATTCCTCAATTATTCCAATTCGATTATGAATCACTATTCGAAATTCGAATAGCTTCCATTCCAGCCGGTGAGAACCAGCTAGGACCTTAGACTTCTAGGCCTTTTTTAGAGAGCAGATGAACGAGAAGAAGAAGATTGGCCGTCAAAAAAGACCGGACCAAAAGAAAGAGAAAAAAGAAGACTGACACTGACTTGACTTCAAGAACCAGACCTTCGAACATAATATTTGATCTAAGCCACTATTATTAGTTGTTCAAACACACCTTCTCGGTTTGTGTTAGCATGTCCGCCTAGAACCTCTTATAAAGCTAAAGATAGGTACGGAATGAGCCGGGGGTGAAGGCCATAATGAGAACATCGATTAGGAAAAACCCGGCCTTGCCGTCTTCCCAAGCATGCCCGGGCGGGATACTGAACGCGTTAGCTACAGCACTGCACGGGTCAATACAGCGCCTAGTATCCATCGTTTATGGCTAGGACTACTGGGGTATCTAATTCCATTAGCTCCCCGTCTCTCAGTGTCAGTGTCGGCCCAGCAGAGTGCTTTCGCCGTTGGTGTTCTTTCCGATCTCGGATCATTTTGTAGCCTAACCTCCAATTCCCGTAGCCCCTTTTTCCTTTGGTTTACACACAGTGTCCCAGGCAATATTTTGTGCTTTTCTTGTATTGTCTGTGTTTCCCCACACATTTTCTATTGCACTTATCAACTTCAAAATGATAGAGGAAGTTTAGTCGATTGCATAGTAGTTGTATAGGCATTGAAACACTTACCAACTGAATGAAGGTTGCTTCTGACAGCTAGAGAGAAAGTCGCAGCTTTCCATCCTGACAAGCAATTTCGTACCTTTGAAAGTCTTTTTTTTTCTGTTACTCCTGTGAAAAGACTTTCTTCGCATTCAACACGGGTGAGTAGAGTCTGTGCTTTTGTGGTCACCGGCAAGAAGCGCCCTCTCTCACACGCATTCTTAGTGCCTTTTTTCTGACTTTATTTACTGATAAAGCTACTGAGGGGCTAAGTATTCCCAAAAAGTGATGGAGGGTTCAGATGTAGTGGAATCTTTTTCAAAGCTAACGTCCAATACCAAACAAGGTCTCGATAAAGCCTATCAACTCGAATCCGATAAAGATAGGCTGTTTCAGGCGAAAGAAGCAAAAGAGCAGGAAAGATTTAATGAAACTCGACTCAAAGGGGAGGTTGAAAAATCCTGTTCCCGAAGACCGCTTGAGCAGTACCTCATAGGGCTACTGCTGGACGGTCGGTGGATGGATCGGCGGGTTCTCGCTTTCGCGAGCGAAGGAATAAAGCGCATTTCGAGCTCCTTCTGGTGGAACTCTCTCAACCTAAAAGAGACTTGGTTAGTGCAAATTGAGTTGTCCACCGTTGAAAAGTAAGATCCCAAAAATCGAATTTAGGGCTCGAGCCTCGGGGTCTTGGAACTGACTCAGGCCATAGACTAGAAGTCTGGTCTCCGATAAGTCTTCTGCTCCCGCTTTGCCTCGGCCCTCTTCTTCCTTGGTCCAAACGAAAGATCTAAGGATGCCTGGGCCCCGTTCTAAGTTTTTTACTTTTTTAGGTTAGGGAAAAAAAGTACGTCTCGTATATATAATTTATATAATGGGACTGAAGTCAGCTCAGCCGTAGATCATGCGCCCGACAAAATAAAAACGTAAGCCTTCTTGTATTGTAGAATATATAGGATCTAAAAGTACCTCCATTTGGACTGGACCCCCACTCCTGGGACCACGTGAAGGTTTATCCTGACGAGACAAGACTCCTGCACCGAATATGGGTGGAGGGTGGAGAAGGATAGAAAGGTAGTTTCCTCCTGCAAGGGAGATGACTTCTTCCTTTCCGAACGAATAAGAAGCGCTTTGAATCAAGGTCTTAGAGTACTCGTAAAGACCTGAAAAGTTTTTTTTTTAGAAAGAGATTTCTAGACCTCGCCTCGATGTTGGAGCTAGGGCTGGCCTCTCCAGCCGGTTAGGATGAGTGAATAAATACCAGCAAGCAATCTCTTTTTAGGCTTAAGCATTCTAAGAAATAAGGCGCATTGATCGAAGTAACCGCGGGTTTTCTCTATCCGGAAGGGCGGGTCTGGTCTTTTCCAACCTGCTTCCGAAGAGCTAGGCAGGGGAATTGCTAAGCACGAAGCTAGGCAATGAAAGCAGACGAAGGCGATCGCTAACCTCGACTCAATCAAAGAACCTGGCCGGGTAGGCGGATTAACTTGAATATCTAGTTTCGAATAAGCGGAATTGGAAGCATTTTAGAATATTGAAGACCTGGCTCGATGGCAGTTGAAGTTGAATCAACAGTTGAATAGACAGGTTCAGAATACCTAGGTTCAACCATTTTTTAAGCAAAAAAAAGGGCTCTTGAATCATCGGCTAAATCCAAGGAACCGAACGTCCTCATCTGGGAGGATGTTTGAAATACCACTCTAAGAAACGACCTAAGATTGAATGAAAAAGAAGATGAGCGTGAGCAGCGTATAGTCTTGCTACTGGCCGGGGATACTAAGGGGATGCTCTTTGGAACGCAGGGAAGTCTACTGACTCT
>JAYMSG010000010.1:20000-25939 GCA_036897925.1 Aragoa abietina | reverse complement strand
TCAAGTGGATGAGATTGGTCGAGTGGTCTCAGTTGGAGATGGGATTGCACGTGTTTATGGATTAAATGAGATTCAAGCTGGAGAAATGGTTGAATTTTCACCTATTTGTATCTATTTAGTGATTAGTCTGCTAGTTTCTTTGATCTTACTCGGTGTTCCTTTTCTATTTGCTTCCTATAGCAGTCCGGATAACCGGATTCGCCCTTTTTTAAAGCCATTTATTATCTCGAAAATGAATAGAAATAGAATGATTAAAGATTCATCTTCCTCTTCTTCTTCCTCTCCTTCTAATGATAAAAGAAAGGCAAAAATAAAGGAGAAGGAGGATTGTTTACGAAATCTTGTTTTTAAAGAAGTCGACCACTAGATATCAAAATAATAGAATTGCCGAGTTCCCCGGAGCTCACCCTTATATAGAAACACCCGGTTTTTTGAATAAGTTAACCAGTGAACTTATCCGGGGTGCCGGATTGATGCCCACAGATACGGACCCTCCAATGAGCTTGCTGAATTCGGTCCACCACAATTTAGTTCAAGATTTTAAGCGAGTAAAAGAAGAGGGATATATAAATAATCCAATCTACGCTTGTATAAGAAGTCTTTTAAAAGATTATCATTAAGGACTTTGAATGGCTTTCTCATATCTACAAGAGATTTTGGAATTCAACTTTTATTTTGAGTCGTGTTCAGTTCTTTAATTGCATATAGGCGAGGCCCTCTCATTCGTCAGGGAGTGAGAGGGGCAAGGGGAAAGGGTGGGCGGCCCCTTGCGCACTTTAGCAGTGTAGTTGGAATCTATTAGCAGCGGAATTCTCCCTTGACTCGATCTTGAATTGAATTATGGAAATGCCGCTAATGGCCCCTACAGTCATTCTTATTGGTGCCGTCGTCTTACTTTCTGCATTGTCCGTAGGGTCAATTATGTCTTACTGCCAAAGAAAATGCAAACCCCGGAGCATAGAAAAAGCTAACGTTGAAACGGAAAAAGAAAAGAAAAAGAATCTATCTAACTTTATACGGACATTTATTCCCTTAATCAAATCCGCCTACACGTTTTGTTGTTCCTATAGGTATAGTAAGGAGGAAATTACCCGATTCTTCCACAACCTGTGTCGAAAGAGAATCAGAGAGTTTCTCAAGGCTAATCGAACGAAAAGGCATCCACTAGAAGCAAGACAGGTGGAATACATGCTAAACCAACTCCCTCGCTTAGTTAACTACTACGAACAGAAAATCCGTAGGAAAATGACTCTCCTGGCAACACGGGACGGTTACAAGAAGGAGCTAGGTGATAACGGTTTTACGTAGCGGGCTAGTTCCCCTAAAACGACAAGTTGGAGAAGTCAGGTATACCAAAAAGATCAGAATTAATGCTTACAGATATGAGAAAGGATTAGAGCAGTACCATCAACAAGGAGAAGGCTTCGTAGTAACAAATTGCATAAAAGAAGAACTTAATGGACTATTACACTTTACACTTTATCTGTACCTTATTTAGCGGATCAGCCATGATTGGCCACTCGCCCCGAAGAATCGGGAATCTTTTTAAGCGTCACAGGAGTTCCAAGTCTAAGGAGGTTACAGTAAGTGTTCTGCGTCATGCATCAATCCAAACGAAACATAGAGACTTATTAAGGCAGCCGGGTACTAGACAGTAGATCCTCAATCGTTATCCTTAGGTTAGCAATAGCCTGTTAGCTTCGACGTAAATTGGGAAGGAAGGCTCTGCCTAATAATTCATCACTCATTTTCCTATTCTTGGTTTGCTTTTGGTTGCACTGATGAATGGAGGTTTAGCTTCAAGATAAGCTTTAAGTCTAGCTCCCCTTTGAGATTGTCTCATCGGGAGGAAGTCTCCCCATACACCCGGGTGACCCAGTCGCATATGCAGTAGCTCCAGACCTATACCCCTCCCTTCCCCTTCCTTTGTTTGGGATAGTGGGTAGGCATGCGTTTTCTCAATTTCAAATGCAATCGAGGAGCCTAACTCGCATTAACGTAGTCATCTCCTGTCCTGCCTATTACTATGAGTTGGGTTTCGTAGAGTGAAAGGTTGGGCGTAAATAGCGCCTCTAGACCAAGTATAACAACGGGCTTTTACCCTTTAAATGAAAGTATTACCGTTGGCAGACGCTTATTTTGCTTGAAAGCCTGAAGCTGATTCAATCTCGTAGCAGCTGTTGATTTTGATTGTCTTGTAGCTGATGAAGCTTTCATTTAAAGCTGCGAGCTGTGGAGTGGTGTGTGGGACTCGTGTAGTAGTAGCTATACTCCGCGTGCCAGCACCTCTCCCACGTGTAAACCAATATCCCGTGGTAGACTTAAGCTCTTCTAGGTCTCCTGCTTTCATTTTTTCATTTTGGTAGGGGCTGCCAAGCTTGACTAATCTAATAGGGGTATCCGCATAAGGAGAATGCCTGTCCTGTGCCACCTTGGTAGCACAAACAAAGGTCCTGTGTACCAGCTATGTACGAATCATAGTCAATAACTTGACTCACTTTCTTAGTTGCAAGGGTACTTTGCTTTAAAGTTTTTTCTTACAGTATATTAGAAAGTCAAAGTCTTCTTAGTATTACAATAGTGGACTATGAATATTCCTACCCTTGCAGTGCTAATAACTTAATTAGTCTGAGTCTTAGTCTAGCATAGGAACAGTCAACTCTTATGTTGCAAGGTTCCACCCCTAAGCACTAAACTGAACTCTATAAGGATAGACTGGGTGATTACTCACTCACTAACAGAATCGATAGGTGTTTAGGCTCTGGCAAGACCTTCCCTTTGTGCCTAGAACGAGAATTGTAATATTTTTATATTAGGACACGGGGCGGTATATTTTAGTGCACCCATTAACTCCTTGTTAAGACCCGACTAACTAAATAGAATGGAATCTCCTTCTTCTAGGCAACCGGGTCTGAGTCCCTGTCCCTAGTCTGAGTGTTAGTAGTTTCATTAGAGCAAGCTCATCAGTGTTAGGGTTTTTATTTGCTTGCTTACCCGGTGGGAAAGGACACAGTTTCATAGTATAATTCCCAACCCAGTGAGTTGATAGAGACAACCCTGCCAACCAGTAGTCCGCAGCCAGTTCCAAAGCATAGGAATAGGTAGAGTAGATTACTCACTTTTATTTAAACACAAACAAGCAAGCCAGGCAAAGAAAGCAAGCAATAAAGGAGCAGTCTTAAAAAAAAAGAATAGTAGGCAAAAACAAGCATAGGAACTGGTGCTTACGAGTAATAAGGAAGAAACCTAACTTAAGAAGAAGGACACGGGGCGATTAACCAATACAAACAAAACAAACGGAGGATTTGAAATAGATAGAAACGAGTCCAATCTAAGCAAGCGTAGTGGAGGGAGAAACAATCCTACAAGTAAGCAAGTAGTTGCAAGCGAGGAATTAGTCCCTGCTCTGCTAGTATTGGTTGGTGTTACTTTATCATACAAAGGATTGTGGCAAGCAAGAGAAACTAAAGTGAGTTTTAGGGTGCAGCGTGAAGGCCCCCTCGAATGTACCTTGAGTTGACGTCACTGGGACATCTACCGCGAGGATCTGCTTCAGCAAGTCTTCTCCCAAAGGCTGCTGTTCATTAACTCCTTTCTATTCTCTTTTGTCTACTCTTGCTATCGCAGGCTCAGGTGAACTTCTGTTTTTTCGTGAACCAACGAGTTCAGTCGTGTTGCGTCACGAGTCTACAAGCCTGCGCAGGTCCTCTCTGATCAACTCGTGAGGCCTCTATAGCAGCCTGTTGAGATCTGCCGTGGCTTTCCTTGTTGCTGATCGTGGCTCCCATCGTGAGACCCACAAGCTTATTTCTTCTCAGATCTAACGTGATGCCACAATCAAATGGGCCAAGTTGCTAGTCTCACGGATTGCCTCGATGCGGAAAGAGAAAAAGGCAACCAACCTATTTAAAAAAGAAAAAGTAGATGTGCAAACCCGGTTAACTACTGGCCATACGGAGCGGAGGGGTAGAAGCACTCATTTCATTCTAGTGGGACCTAGAGGAGCTTAAAAGGTACGAAGTGTCTTTCTTCCTTTCCTTATTATTTCTTCTTTTTCTGCTTGACTTACTTTCTTACGTTCTTCCTTTCCTGATTACCTTGCTTTATGCCTTTCTACCTTTCTAGTAGTAGTAGGAGTTGTAGTATGCCTGACTTTTCTACCTAGGAAGAAATACCTCTTGCTTCTTCCTCCCCTACCCTAGTCTTAGAGCTAGGAACTGGGAAAGAGTAAGCGATAGCCCTACTACTCCTAGTGACTGGCTACTTGACTACGCTATTCAAAGCATCGAAGACAGTGTTGTACAAGCGCACTCTCTCTGGGCCATATCTCCTTTCTGTGTTGTAGCAGGGCTTTTCTTTCTGAAGAGATGGGCGTGATCGTCTTTGTTTGAGGAATAGGCATAAGCGCCATTCTATTAAATAGAGTAAGCAAAGGGCAAGGCCTACCATTAGTGGAAAGAGAAGAAGGCAGAGTGAACTAAGACGAGAGAAGTTGGAACTAGTGCAAGTGAGGGAATCCGCTCTGCTAGGTCGAAGCAAAGAAGGAAGAAAGATTATTCCACTCTAAAGGCCTCGAGGCAATGAAATTTAGGAGTGACAGGCCGGATACTATGTAGGCGCTCGTAGATAAAAGCAATCTTTGCGGCTAGTTGCTTGCTCAGAAGATAGAGTCCTTCCTTTACAATATACTTTTTTGAATATAAAAGCCTTAAGAACGGCTCCACAGCAGCCATAAGGTCAGATGCCCATAATCAAAACATACCCGGGGAAGGGGCCGCGCCGCCGCAGGCTGCTGCTCCGGCCGAAGTTCCCCAAGCGGATCTTGAACCTTCTCCATCAGAGGATCAGAGCTCTTCCTCTTTTGAAGAAGCAAACGTAGAATCAGAACGAGGGGCCGCCGCGGAAGCAGTCGAAGACCCAGTTCCTGTTCCACAGTTTCGAATTGATCATCAAGAAGAGGAGTCGTCCTTGTATCAGCGAATCCGTCAACTGGAAGCCTCATGTGGCTATCTAATTCCCCCACAAATGGAGGAGGGGGGATACCTGCGCTCCGTCCAAACTTATTTAAATGAAGGTGCGGAGCTGGGTCAAAATCATTCTGAAGCGGCCCTATAATTCGAGACTTTCGAGGTCGAGATTCTTGAGAAAAGGCTGAAAGTCCAAGAAACACTCTTTTACTTACTCATCAACGAGGAAGCCATAGATACTATTATTAAGAAATCCCCATTTGAGAACATCAGAGAGGGGGCATCGGAGTTCATTGAATACAAAATCAAGAATGTCGAAGTGAATTATGGATCAATGGAACGGGATAAACGTCCTTATAGAAATGAACTTCGAACCTGTCTGGATTTCTTTCTTTTTTATTTATAACGCCGTACATATATGGATTTCAAGCGAACCTTCATGGATTAGTAAGGTTTGTTTGATCTGAAAGAAAAGTCTTTGGGTACGTTGTCCTTCTCTGAAATGGGAGAATCAATGGGGGGACAATGCGCGGCGATGTAGCCTCTCTTGGCGCAGCTTAATCATCACTCGGACAACGAAGGAGAACAACGTTTGGCCGGGTACGTAGGCGGCTTGGAAAAAGATTCCAGCTTCAGTCATCTATATACAAAATATGCCAACTACAACTACACCTCTCTTTCCTCTTCACTTCACTAGCTGCCCTATTCGCCTAGCTACAGGAGCTACTATCAAGAGATGGCGAGATAGAATCCATTCTTAGCTCTCCTAGCGTGCTATAAACCTAAAGGAAAGGAGTTACATCCTACTCCCAAAGGAAAGGAAGAAAGCCAGCCAAGAAGAGAGCTACTAGCAGCTAGGATAGAGGCACAGACAGCTACTATAGAGACTCCCTAGGGAAGACTTCCTCCCAGACAGGATAGGGGTAACCGGGGCATTGTCCTCACTTTAGGAAGGGTAGAAAAGGGAGAGCT
>JAYMSG010000010.1:0-15000 GCA_036897925.1 Aragoa abietina | reverse complement strand
CTGAGACGCTTCCTTCTTCCGAGAACAAGGTAAATTCAGGTATTTTATACCCCCTAGGAAAAGGGTGGTCCCTATCTATGTAATCAGGATAGGGTTTCCTATATAATGGCATATTAATTCTCTGTAATCTAGGGCCATACATTTGTTCGATCAAGTAGTTGGTCAAGTCTTCCTTTCACTGGCACAGCAGGCTGTGGGATTTGGTAATTCTGGCCATTGACCCCCCTTGTACATTCAGTGGTGGTTTTTCCTGACTATTCTGGCCTGTCACTTGGCCATTCGAAGCATCTATTCCAGGATTTTTAGGGACTTGGGCATTCTGTCCAATCACTGGGTTACTCTGGGTATTCGAAGGTAGACTCAAGTTATTCGTTTGAGGAGAACCCCTATTTTGTACTTGTGTTGGATATCCTAATGGGACACCCTGCCCCCCTTGTTCAAACAAAGGGTTCTCCCTAAGGCTTGGGAATTCATTAGCTAGAGGTACCTAGGGTCCTGTGGGGGTGCCCTAGTGCTAAGGGTCATTCGATTCCTTTCTAAGTCAGATCTCTGGCCTGCATTCGAGGCTACTCTTTGGATCTCGCCAACCAAGGCTTGGTTAGTCTCATTGTGCTTAGCAACTATGGGCTCAAGGGTGACTATGACTTCTCTGGCCACTTGTTTGGCCATCGGTGCCACTGTAGCTGACAAGGACTGGTTTCTATTTAAGAGAACTCTATCAGCCTCTCGATGTGTCCTTTCGCTAACATAGGTACCAACCTTGTTAACTGTACCAAAGTATGGTTTCACAGTCACGCCTCCATGACTCCTGTTCAGTTTCTCGTTTATATCTATCGGTCATTTCTTGAATCTGTTTATCGAAGTACTCAGCCTGGTGATTTCTATCTAACATGGCCATCAATTCTGCTCGAGTGACCAGACCTACTTCATTATCTGCTGGTACTTCCTGATTCGAAGACAGACTCTGGGGATTTCCAGTGTCTTCGAGGGCCTAATCCCCTACTTGAGACGATGAAGGAAGCACTTCGGCATCGGCAGCGGTAGTTACAGGATCATCGGATAGCTATGAAAAGCATCTAGGAAGAAAGGACCGAGCTGATTCTATAGCTGCCTATTCTGTAACAGCTGATTCTATCACAACTTATTCTTTCTTCTTCACTTGCAAAGAACCTATTTGATTCAATTGCAGCTCCTTCTATGCTATCAATCCCATTTTGTTCACAGCGTCCTCTTCTGGGAAGGAATCGGAAGTAAGGCTTGACTTTCCCCGTTCTTTGTCTTCTAGGCGTCGGAGGGGAATGAAATTCCTAATGGTTCTCCGCCGGACTAATCTCAGTCTATTCGGCCTTCTTGGGAATGGAATCCTGGGTACGTCCACATTTGGGCAACTTTCACTACGCGAGGGCTTTGGTCTGCTTCCTTCTTTTGAATCACAGGAAATGATTCAATCTCGAACTGGGCCTGACTATTCAGTTGAAGTGAGAGTTGGTTCAACTATCGAGGATAGGAATTGATTCAAGACTGCCTGCTAGTAAGTGAGGCAATCGATCAGAACGCTAACAGCGAGATGCAAACTAACCTTTGTCCCTCAATCAATGGGGCAAGTCGAGGCATGTCTTCTTTCAAGCAAGACGAGTTAGCTCCTTTCTCTGAAAGATGAGGTGGTTTGACCATACTGGAAAGGGTTGAACCTGCCTACTTACTAAGCCTTAGAAGCCCTTAAGGAGGCCTAAATCTGGAGTGTTCCCTAGCTTGATTCTTTCTTTGTTTGCTTCCGTCGCTCAGTGGCACTACCGCCCCTGACAAACTTTCTGTCTAACTGTCTAAAGCCTTCCCCTTGGGAACCTAGCTCGGTTGCTCAGTGCTTCCGGGCTTCAAACCAGGGGGCTTCCGCAGAACCGGGCTCCCGTCTATCACACACTAACTGTCTATCTCTCTTGCTCGGTGTGCTCCTTCGGTTTTCTAGTAGCAAGATTTGGCTTTTGGTTTGAAGATTGAATCAGTGGTCAGCCTGTGCTTGAACGACGGCATTCCAAGAAGCAACTTCCTATGGGGTCCCCTATTGATGAATAAAATCACTCGAAAGAAAGTAATTTCACCGCTCCGTGGGCAAATCCATCTTTTTTTCAAAAGGGAATGGCAGTTAACAACTGAGCAATCAGGGTAAGGCACCACCCTAGCCTAGCATCAACTCACCCTTTCGGATTAGGATCGGTGGGATGCCGTAGCTTCAAGCAGGAAAAAAAGATTCAAAAAAAGTAGCTAGCTTTTGCTCTGTCGTATTGTCCGCTGCTTCACTCGAATCCCTAAGAGTGATGTGGAGAGATTAAAGGTTCAAGAAAAAGCTGCTTTAACGGGTGATCCTTCGAAAGAGTAAGTACAACGAGGGTGATCCAAATGTCAATTCGGGGAGAGGAAGATCGACTAGCCAACCAAAGTAGAGGACCTCCTTGAGATGGGGAGATAGTTTGACCACTTATAGGAATGTTATTCAATAGCGCATCAAATGCGCGCAATAAAGCAGTGCGCTAGGAAAGAAAGAGGAGCAGAGGGGGTTCATTCCCAATTCGAAAACTGAAAAGCAAAGAAAGAAAAAGGAAGGTCTTGTCTTCAAAGGGGGCCAAGTCAGCCCTAGAAGATGGAACGAATATCGAGTCAATTGCCATTTTCCTTTATCAACTTCTTTCGTTTGACCCCTCCCTCCTAATCAAACTCGCTATCGGGGCTTAAACCCGGCCTAGGAACAACCACCCGAAAAAGCAGAATCTAAGACTTCAAACAGCCCTACTGGAATAGAAAATGAAGGCACCTTCGTTACAGGAAGAGGTGGTGATTTGACTTTGAATGGACAGAAACTCCAGCTGGTTGACCTGGTTACCTCTGCCAAAGATGCAGTGGATTGCTAAAAGATCGATTGGAAGCCAAAAACACCAACTTTCTTAAAGTTTGATCGTTCAGATGAAACTCACCTGTTGGAGAATCTATTTAAGACAAAATCCTTCCTTTCCTTGCTAGTTGGAAGCTCCTGCAGCGTCAACAGCAGCGGTCATTGCCCCCTTTCTGGCTTCCTTGCTTGGTTCCCTTCCGGGTTACTTAGGAAAAGCTAGGGTTTACGTCCTATGTTGCGCACTTAAGAAAATCAATCAAGAACAACGGCAGATAAATGCAAAAACATGAAATTATGGGTCGGTCTTATGAGAAGGATAGGCTGGCGCCCAAGCAAGAGAGGTAGAAGCTCCTTTCTCTAGACTTTGACGGTTCACTGGTTTGGGTACGCAGGACAGCGGATCCAACAAAGCCAAATGTGCTTTCAAATCAAAGTGTCAAGGAAGCGGGAAGGCTAGCTAGACGGCTACGATTATGAGAGGAAGTGTGCTTAAATGCGAGGTTTACTAATACGAAATCGACGTTCTCGAGGCCAATCAGGTGATCGTTGAAATGCCAAGAACGAGGCTTTTGGCTGGCTATAGAAAGATGGCCTTCCATTCAATGTTTCGAGTGAGGCCTTCATGATCTGATCAACAATTCCATTTGGTTTTGTTCCTCGGATCAGATAATCCAACCTTGAAGGGAAGCGCCCCTCTTCCCTTCCATGGTTGTGAGCTGCTGGCTCATGCAAGACTTGAATCCAATGAAGAAAATGCGGGTTCTAGAGGCCCAGATAAGGCATGTGATTCAGGCTCGTAAGATGGTGTAACCATCAAGCATCGAAGAGAGATCAATCAGTAAAGAACATGGCCTTAAATTGCATCTTGATGACATAGCCCCATGGTGGAAGTTGAGGATGAGAATGTAAAGGACTCGAATCAGCTCAACAAAAGGTTTGGGTAGAAAGCTCGAACAGCACATAAAACAACACATAATGTTCAAATAATGTGCTGCAAGATGTGCTGCTACTCGATCCCACTAGTAGCCCTTTTTATCCTCCGCCTATCCGCCTCATCTGCGAGGGCCTTCTTCCTCTTTCACCCTTTCCTCTTTCGTTTCGAATTCGTCCTTCCGTTGGATTGAGTGAGACAGAAAGACGTGATCTTGCAATGGAGGAATGTCGATTATCAGGCCATTTTCCTTTCTCATTTGACAAGATCTTTCATCACCCCCTCTTATCATCATAATTACATGCCAAAAAACGTAGAAAAATGGGCAAATCAACTAAAGACCTCTAAACATAGGAAGCTTGCCTTCACGCCTACACCCTTAGCCAAGTCATCATTCCTCAGACAGTCATTCTCTCTCGATCATCATCTGCCAATCGCTTAGTCACCAACAGCTTCTTATGAAATGAACAAGAAGTTCATGCGGGCAAGGGTGCTCGTAGATCAGTTGACTACATGTCTATAGTGAGAAATCAATGTGAGATTACTTCAGATCAAATCATCCATTGGCACACCAAAAGGTCTCTTTCAAGGCCTAAAACATGCATTGTAGCAAACATAAGAAGACGCGCCTGCAAGCCTAGCCCATGAATGACTCTCTTGAGGCAATCCCAAGCAGTTCATCCGACGCTTCTTCATATTCATATGAGTCTTGTGTGACTTCCTTCTCCAGTTGATCCACTTGAGTACACCGACCCGCCTTCGAACATGTTCATCTCGGGATGGGCTCAATCGAAAGATCTATGAAATGGCGTCTATACTGCGAAAATGGAGTTGGGGGCAGAGAGGGTCTCCCCCCTTATTGGCAGCAAAAACGTCGATTTCAGAGCCTATAACAGGTAAAGAACGAACAGCAGACGCGCATGCAAGCATCCTTGATGGAGGAGACCGACCTGCCTCTATTGATCCATAACTCCTGTAGGCGAGGGAGGAACTGGGACCAGTAACTCTATTGTTGAAGGAATGCCCGATCCAGATAACTGGGACGGTGTCGTGTCCTCACGAATGCCAAACTTCGGAGCTAAGCTCAGCTTGGAGCAGGATTTCACACTCGACGAAAGAGAAAGAGAAAAACGAATTATTCAACTACCAGCGCATTAAGGAAGATCATGGGGAGTCATAAAGGGAAGTAGTTATATCTCCTAGCTTGGGGGAAAGCCCCATTCGCCTAGCTACGACCGCGTAGTAAGATAATCCATTCTTTCCTTGCTTGCTCTAACCTTACTTCCTCTAACCCTACAGGAGAAAGAGAAAAGTCAAAAGCAGCGAAGCTTCGAGTCCTTATTACACTAAAAGCACAGTAAGAAATGAAAACCTAAAGGAGAGAATGAAGAGGAACAACCAAGACGTTACGCTAGCCTTCTCACTCTTTATCCTCAAAGAGCGGCAGCGGAAACCGATATATATATATCCGCTGCGCTTATCCAAAGAGAATTGCAAGATTATTTGCTCTCTCTCCTACGCTCTTCGATAGCTGCCTAGCTTCCTGGAACTACAAGACGAGAAGCCGTTACGCTCGTCCCTACTGATGCCTTGTTTCACATAAACAACAGGGGAAAGGCCGCATCGGAGATTCGGTTGTAAGATGCACTTTAAGATAGATTGGATTGCTTGTCAACTACATAATAACTTAGCCCGCGGTACCTCACATCTATGTGCTTCGTGCGGGAATGGTAAGTAGCATTCTTGCTCAAGTCCATAGCACTCTGACTATCACAGAACACTACATACTCATCTTGCCTTACACCGGAGAAATCTCTTCATCCATAGCATTTCCTTAGCGGCCTCTGTAGCTGCAATGGCCTCTGCCTTCCTTCCACCCCGCCAGGGAGAGGGATGAGTCTTCTCATCGAGTCTCCCAACAATGGACTCACTATCTCAATCAAGCTCTTTTATTGCATTCGAAGTATTAGTCCTCTTATCTGTTAACAGGCTGGCGTTATTTTCATCGATCAGTCGGCGCCGGCATCTCAATGGCTGGGGACTACCTTACTCGTAATAGCCACTATGGCCTGCTTTCTTACTGCCAGCGTTATCCCGTCTTTTTTCGTTTCAGTTATTCTCTGGATGTACTCGTCCGCCTTCTCGAGTCTCTAGACTTGCTTCCTAAAGCTCTGTGGCTGCCTGCCTGTGATCAACTTCTTTACTTTTCGTTTTTTGAGCCTTTTCCTTTGCTGTTAGCTGTAGCATACTGTCTTAGTCGGCTAGCTTGACTTTATCTTATCATATTCTGGTGGTGTAGCGTTTTTTTTTCTCCAGACCACCACCGACAGCCTTAGCTTGTGTGACTTCCGCTCCAGAAATGAGAGTCAAGCTGTGAACAACGAAGAATAAAAATACACATTGGGACGTCGGGGTCTAACCTCGTTTTCCCCTGTCGTCCAATTCCTTCCTTTGGCTGGAAGCCTTCACTGGGGTCGGCCCACCTACATACAACCGGATTGCCGATAGAACTTCGTAGATCTTGCCTACCGGTCGGTCATACAAGTGTGATTAATATAGAGAAGTGGTTTCCTTTGAATTTGACAAGGGTTCGGCCACAGCTGCTCTAGCCGTGTTGCATAAGAAGGAAAGACTGAACAACTTACTTACGGAGGGACAACTCAAAGTTTCCTGACGGTATACCCGTCTCCTACTATTCAACATTTTGGCTTAGGCTTTCTCTGGCTTTTCTACTCGTCTGGCATTCTGTTCTCCTTTGTCTTATTTTTTGATTCAATCTTTCTTTGTTGTTATTACTTGAGTTGACTTAGAGTGTTGAAAATCGACTTTGTTATTAGCGGTTGAATTTCCAGTCTTCGGGCCTCAACACCGGAGTTCATCCTGAGGCCGAGGTACGTAGTGACGTCTCTTGCTGGGCCTTTTGATAAGGAATGGTCGGTTTCTTAGTCTTAATCCAGCGACTGGCCTTGCTCCGAGCGATATCCGAAGTATGGTTCGCTTAGCCGCAGGATCTTATTCGACAACCTCACCCATAGCTTGAAGTTGATTTCGCTTTCTCCTTTTGGACGGCCAACGAAAGCTGTCAGTTGTGGACCTTGACTTGGAAGACTAAGTAAGGGCAATACAAGGCAGAGTACCGACATTCCCTCCTAGCTTCGGATGCCAGTTCAGAGCTTTTGAGAGAAGGTTTCCCGGTTGCATTGGTTAGTAGATCCCCATCAGTAGGAGGTGTTGATTCATCCTGCCTCTCTCCAGTAGCTGACTGGTTTGGGTCTAAGCAAAGCAAAAAAGATGGAAAGTTCTGTGCCAAAAGAGATAGATGAACTACAGAGACTAAGCTGCCTCCTCACCACGAGGATTTTTTCCATCTTTCATACTGACACCCGGATACGAAATTTACTGAACTACTTGAGCCTGCACCGATGTTCGTTCATCACAGTGATCATCAGAAAAGGAAAGGTTTGGGAGCTTACGCTTCCTCTGCTCGTCATTGATCGAATGAACTAAAGGCCAGTCATTGTCCCACCCGATCTTGTTTGTTTATAAGTATAAAATATGGATTCTTTCATCCCCAGTCCTCTCGTCCCGGAAGGAACAAGCAAGAGACAACGCTAACTGGACGAGGAATTGAGCCGGGCTATATGTATGGAGTGGAGGGGGGGAAACCTCCATTCCAAAGACGTGGCCCACGCGCCTCATCAGCGCAAAAAGGAGCCGCTAGTAATAACGTCTGATTGATTCCTTTTTCCGCAATCCCACTCTGTTGTTGTCGGTACAAAACCTAAAGGTATATCCTAAGAGGTATCACCTCTTCCTTTTGAGAGTGATATAAAGAGTCACAATCAAGGAGATATTTGTGTTATGATTCCCACATTCCAAATATTTAGTGACAAGAAATCGTGTGTGCGTCTTTCATGGCAAGAGAAGCTCGATCGTGCTCGTGCTAGAACGGATAGTGGAACTTCTAGTTTATGTGGTTTTGGGGTATTGAATTGGATTGCAAAAGAAAGCTGGACTCCTGATAGTAAGAGATTGCCGAACCAAAGTATTCCGCTTTTTTCACACCTTTTATGATGCATAGTATTTCCCATCTAAGGCAACCTTTATTCAATCTCCGGATCGTATTATAGGGTTACAAGATCCTGGGTCCTCTCGAATTCCATCCTTTTCTCTACTCGATGCGATCAACTACTCCTATATCACCGACATCAGGTTTGTACTCTTTTTATGCCTAATCTTGGGATTTGGTGGAGCCTTGTACCCCATATACTTCTTTTTAATAATTAGATCTGTTGTTCGGTAAATCATCTGAATCTCCTACGTCCTCAGCCTTGCCCACCACATTCAAATGTGCAGTTGGGACTGCCTATGCCTTGCCTATTTTGTGAAAACGGCGTTCCCAATCTTATTAGCAACCTTAAAGACTTTCACCCCCATCCTAACATTTCGATCCTTTAGAGATCAGGTCCCATCAAGGAGCGGTATCCATGTCGATAATGATCGGGGCAATCTTCTTGAGTCTGGCACTGCCCTTGTATAATACACCATTTCTATTGGTTAACGAGTACGATGTTCCTCTTCCTTGATTTAGTAATCTTTTTCGAATAGAGGGTTTGCTTTCTGTTGTCTTGATTGAGGTTGTTTGGAGTGCAGATGGAAGTGTTGTCGAGGTCCGAGTGTAGTCTAGTCAATCTTGTTGGCTATACGAGCCCCGGGAAGTCTTTCAAAAAAGGAATGAGCGCTCTGCCCTAGCGAAGACGCACGGGAGAGATTCACCAAACTAGGGGCATATCCCGGATGACAGCTCGACCGATTAAAGCCATCGATGAGCTAAACAGAGGATCCCTACTTGATACGAAACAGAACAGGAACTTCACTCATACTTAAATACTTCAATCGATGAACTCCTTGCTTCATCGATGCTCGAGGAAGCAAGAGCGGGATGAGTGCCAACTACAACTACTAATGCTAATGGAAGCCCCTTTCTTGCTCTGCAACTCTCGAACTAGAGGAAGGAAAGCGCTATACCCACCCACGGAAGAAGCGAGGACGGGAATCTTGTACTAATTAAGCGGGAAGACCGATCTATTTCATTAAAGGAAGAAGGGGATTCGCAGGCAGGAAAAGATCAATAAACAGAAGGCCAAAGAGCAAAAGCCACTCATCAATTGCTTGTGAAATGCGGATGAGCACGGGCAGGTTATACACTTTCCCGAAGCGGTAAATGAAAAATGAGATAAGAGATGTTAGCATTAGCGGAAGATTGATCCTATAGTCTTACCCACTATCAAGCGGTTGAGGATCTACCACTCAAGAGAGCTTACCCGTGAAGACGAAAGTTTACCGTGTTGGCAAATCCGGTCCCAAAAGCCGCCCAATTCTCATATTTTCAGGCGGAAAGTCTCGTTTTTTCTTAAGAAAGATGGCGCCGGATGTCTTCCATTTAATCAGCAGCCAAGGCCAAGACCAGAAGAGAGAGTCCTACCATCACGAGGGATTCAAGATAAAGAGATAGCAAGCCGGAAGGGCGACGGGAGATGATCGTTCGGACAGGAGATGTGGACGAGTTTTAGCCTAGCTCCTAGAAGAAGGTACCGGGACCTCATTGAGCACAAGATTTTAGCGGTTAATGGAGAGCACCAAACCGCTTTGGTGCGAGGATCAAGGAGGCCGGATTTACCTTTATGAACCTCAGCGCGAAGTGGTCGGGTTCACTCCTCCTATTGCCTTTACCCAGCGGCAAGACGCTTAGTTTTGTCGGAAAGGGAATGCTTCTTCCCCTCTACTGTGCGGGTGCTAAGACTAGGCGAAGAATTTAATGAATCAGTTCGCTTGACCCCTTCGAGCCTCTAGTTCTTCTGATTTTGCTAACATCCTTCGATGACAGGCCGACCGAAGGAAGACGCACCGGAATCCTACTTCTATCTCATCAGAAGCAGGCGCATAGGCTATAGAATATAGAATCCCACCTTCCACTCTATAAGCTACTGTGCCTAATTTTGAGCTTTTTGGTCATAGGTTGCCAGTTTTCGGAGCTCACTTTGCAGGTCAGAACTATCGGAAGACGAAAGAGAACTTATTTAGACGAAAAGTGTGCCAGTGCCATTACCCCAAAAAACCCTACATTAGCAGTTCGGGTGGAATCAGACATAAACCAAGTCCAAGAAGACCTTGGGGAGAAGGTAGCGCACTAATTCTATCCTCCTTTCCGGAAGCGCGTGCTACTGCTACTACTTTTGCACCTGCTCCTCCTATTATAGTGGAATTCACTCCTACGCCTGGAACTCCTCTTTATTTACCGCATTTCTTCCTTCTGCAAGAGTCATGTTCACTGCTCCTGCACCTCCAACCCCAACAGGAATTTCCGCATCTCTATTCGCATCTTCCTCATATGTAGTCTCTACGCTTGAAAAAAAGGCTTTTTAATCGCATCTGAAACGACAACAAGTGCGTGCATTTCCCTATCAAAGCCCTTGAACTAACCGCACGAAGGGCATTCTGAGGATGTATTTCATCAGCCAGGCACCCATATATTGATTTGTTGAAAACAGCTCCTTCGTCTACCGCGCCTATTTGTATTGCTACAATTATGCTTACCGATATGCAACTGACTAAACAGGATATATGGCCGGGCAGGACGGCTTTGCTTAAGACCGGAATGCTACCCCCGCTCGAACTCCAGAACTAAACTCAAGTCATTGCTCATTCCCGCTCATGCTTGCTAGCCTATGCTTGCTATAAAAATTCCCTTACCTACTAGACTTGTCTAAAAGAAGAAAAGATGCACGAGCCACTCTTTCTCTTATATACGCTATTTGAAGATAGTGATTTGAATGCCTATCCCCTGCCTATGCGCTTGCCTTTACTACCTGCCTGCCTTGAACTACTGCACTTGCATATACCTTTTCCTCTATCCAGAAGATAGCTTGAACTGGCATTGTGACTACAGATATATAGCCAATAGAAAGAAGTATTCCCAAGCTGGAGAGGAGAGAAATGGAATTTACAGGCTTTTTCTAGGAGACCAGAAAGGGGAATAGAAAGATAAGCCTTAAGCGGTCAGACTAATTACGATCGATTCGCTAAACATTCAAGATTCGAGATGACCTGCTAAAAGAAGGAAGGGCGATAGAGAGAGGTGGAAGGAAGACAGCCTATAATGCATTACCAGAAGGAGAACTACCAGCGCTAATAGCTAGAAGACCTAGAACTCAAGAACTAGACTCAAGCGATTGTGCCTACCAGTCAAGACAGGAAGGTGGGACGCTAGCTAGCCCCTTGACCGAAGCGCCAACCTCCCCCCTTCTCTAATGCGCATATTGAGACTGAGCTTGCTTGCATCTGATCTAAGCCTATCGCACCTCCCTATCGCCTGCCCCCAACTGCCTTTCTATTGCGCCTGCCGTTAACTCCTGTTTACCTTCCTTTCGGAGAGTGCCTTACTCAGAAGTAATATACTGATTAGATTAAAGGGAGGAGATATCTTTCATAAAAGTCAATTGCAATTCTTTATTGAATGAAAAGAAGATTGCGCCAATGAAAGAGATAGAAGAGCGGTATGACAGAGCTCAACAAAGGAAGGAGCTTGCAGAACTAAGCAAGGGATGCCATTAAGCAAGAAAGAAAAGGGCAGGGCCAGCAAGTAAGAATCCTACCAAGACCTTCGAGATATTAAGAGCGCCAGAGCTAGAAGCGGCAGCCATTAAGTGGAGAATTTCCATCCATTTGCTGTCTCGTTCGCTACCTCAGGTCAACATTAGGCAATTGGCCCAGTTGGAGTTCTGACTATAGCTGCAACCTATCTCATATTGGGGAGAAGTCCCTCGATCAAACTAGAAATTTCATAAGAGAAGAAATCGAAAGGAGAAATCGTTTTGATTCGAGGCCTTTTCTCTTTGCCTTTACGAGTTGAGTAAACAAATCAAAAAAGCTTTCTCGTTATTTGCGGCCAAGCGGCTCTGTCCTTTTCAAAGAGGTTATCCTTCTCTGTCCCCGCTTGTTAGTGTTATAGGATAGCTCCCCATTGCATGTAAGCGGAGGAGCCCCCTTTAGGGCTTTCCCTTTTGATTCTTGCTCGTTAGCGCTTTACTAAGAAAAGAGTTAGGGCTTTTCCCTATCTTACTAAGAAGGGGCTTCTTTTTCATAAGGTGAAACGAAAGCGGTTGTTCATGCTTGTAGCTTGCGTGTCTGAGATCCGTCTTCTGTTTGCGATTGAAACCCTCGCTGACTTTATTACATGAGTCATTTTTTTGTCTTTGAAGAAGGAAGGCAGCTTTTGAGATAGAGTCTTTACGGTTACAGTGGCAAGTGGAGAACAGATCAATCAGCTTTCTTTTAGCGGCTAAGAGAAAGAAATCTCTTCTTGTGCTTGTGCTGGCACCTTGGATGAAATCCTTGTTCTTTCTTTTGCTTAGGGAAATACAGAGACAGAAGGTAGGTCGTCTAGTCTGGTGCCGAAGTGCACTTGGGAAAAAAGGGAAGCTTGGCTTAGATAAGAAATCCGTCTTTCTTCCGTCACGGTAAGCGGGTTCTTTCTAGGACCGATAGTTCAGTTCAAGCGTATCATAGATCAAACTCTTTCAATTGTTGTCAAGCTTGTTGTAAGGCTAAAGCCCCTTTACTAGTAGAGGCAGAACGAAAAATCGGAAAGCAGTCAGGTAAGTCAGTGTTGCAAGTCTTATGGTCCGAACAGAGTACAGAGCCGGCACTCCCGGAAGCCTGTGGGGAATGGGGAAGAAAGACCAGACAGAGCTTTAGCCTGAGAGAAGGAACGAATATCGCTAAATTGGTTTTCGCTCCTTACGTCGTGAAGGCATAAGCCTTTAGTTTAGTGTTCTATTTCTACCTGCGTATTGAGGTCAATTTCACCATTTTCCGAACTAAATGATGACGTACCCGTTCCCAAGTCTAGAGCTCGAGGAGTTGTCACATGACCAAAGCGCCTTCCCGTGTTCGAGGTCTAGATACTCATAGGCAACTTCACCAAGGCAGGTCAGGATCTACAGCGTCGAGACACCGTTCCTTATACGTCGCCGCAACTCACACGCCAGGACGAGCCTTGACAGCAAGACACGAGAAGATTCGTCTTACAGCAGCAGATCGAGACAGGCCAAAAGCGCCAGCCAGGAACTCCTGCGGTCGAACCAACGGACAGAAGCGAGATCCTTATGCCCAACCAGCCAAACGAAAGCCAAGCACCGGGAACAGCCCAATCTACCAGCACGAGACAAACGAACTACCGTCGCAACGACCACCCTAACGGGGACCGTGACCAGCACTGGATCAATACTCCGACTACCAACGCTTGAGAACCTCGCAGGGAGATCAGAGCAGAGGCGCGGATCGTGTAGCCATCGCTGTTAAGAACAACCAAGATCCAATGAGAATTTGCGCATAGCTTCTGGTCTTTGACATCAAAAAAGAAGGTTTAGGAAGAAAAAAAAAGTAGATTCCCTTTTGTGACCAAGAGCCCATCCTTGAAATCCGAGTTTTGCATTCCTTAGCTTGGTGCAAAAGGCTTCTCGCGGGTCCTTTTTCAAGCCCATCTCGAATATGATGCGGTAGGGTACTCGTGACCCTGCTGGTGGCTGCCACTGCCTCACACTTAAATGCCGCCAGCTCTGTCTTCCTACTTAAGGCATCCGCGACTTGGTTGGTTCGTCCAAGCTTATACTCTAGCACCCTATCAATCAAACTTGGCAAGTTTGTCTTGCTTGCCATCGTCCCTGTTTTGGCGTGAGTTTCTTCTGGGTCAGGAAGTCACTCGTCGCCACATTCTCCGTCTTGACCACAAATCGTGACCCGCCTCCACGTTCTCAAGTAGTACATGCTGTCATCTCCTTCTCTTGGACCACGCCTTTCGGTCTCATTGAGCTTTCGGCTCTCATATGCGACTTACCTTATTATACTAGCACACCGCCTATGGCATAGTCTGACGCATCCGTGTGTACTTCTTTAGGATATTTTTGAGTGGAGCAGCCCTCTTCGAGTCACTTACGATGAATCTTCGGTAATAGTTCACGAGCCCTAAAAATGATCTTAGCTCACTCACCTTGGTAGGTGCTTGCCACTCCTCGATGGCTCTGATGCCCATCCAATGCCCGGATCTCCGTCTGTCCAAAGGAGCATTTCTCTTTACATAGAGGTGATTCTTCCCCCGGAGGTGGCTAACGTGGTCGTTTAACGGATAGCTATAGCCCAAAGTATACGACCTGTCGTCTAAGTACGGGTGGAATAGCTAATTGTGGAGGGTGCAGAACGAACGTGGAGGGGCATTGGTGAGTCGCATAACCAAATCCAATGTCCCTTCATTAGTAAGGTTGCTTGCTTGTCACACAGGTCGTCTTTGGCCCGTCTCCTTCCGCGATACGCACTTGGTAGTAGCCCAACCGTAGATCCAACTTCGAGAAGTCTCTCGCGCTTATTGATTAGGGCGAATCAGTCTGCAATCAAAGTGGATACTTGTTCTTGATGGTTAGGTTACCCTGTTGAGCGCCCGATAATCCATGCACAAGGCTATCGCTTCTTCTGGAATAAATAAAACAGGGGCTCCCCCCCAGCAAGATAGGGAAAAACTGCCTTGGAGGCTAGAATCTAAATAGGCCTCAATGAGTTCCTGAAATGGGTTCCTGAGCTCAACCAAACCCCTTAACTAATAGATGCTAGTTGGGGGGGCCATCTGCAAAACCCAGCCCCAGTCTAAGTCAAAGGGGGTTTGGCTCCAGGCTCCAACTCGATCTTGTGGTAGACTGCCCCTCCTAGGGGCCACTTGGCAACTCACTCGTGGGGCATGAAATTCCAGAATTTATCAATTGCTGCACTTCCTGAGAAAGAAGTCGTCTTGGTATTGGATCCGCTCTTCTGTGAACATGAATTAGATTCTATTCGTCTTCTTTATTCTTCTTCGAACCCTCCACCCGAACCATTTTTAAGACCCCCAAGCCCTCTCGAATGAGTTCTACTATAGAAGCTTTCAACGTAGACCCGGGGACAAATCTTTCACTCACTGAGAAGTGAAAACCTGTGACTAGATCGTCCTGAAGACGGATGCGACGGGAAGAAGTGGCATTTGGAAGTGTTGCTGACTTAACATTTAGGTTTCGGCATAAGAAAGCTTGCACTGTCTTTTCGCACTTAGGCGCACAGCGTGCCATTGGTAATGATTCTACTACGGTGCCACAAA
>JAYMSG010000009.1:0-28304 GCA_036897925.1 Aragoa abietina | reverse complement strand
GATTAGGGAAGATTTGACTTTTCTTCTGTTAATAGCTCCGATTTTAACCAACTCCGGTGACCGCGGAGAGCATGGTGGGGGTGGCGGGGCAGGGGATGTAGGTCATGATGTAGGGGTGGGATTTATTTTATTATATATAATTTAAGTATAAACCTATTTGATAATTCAATTTTTAGTTAGGGGGGAATGTATAATTTTATGTGTATATAAAATACCATTTAATAGATTTTTATTTAAAATACATATATACAATATATATAATATACGTATATGTCAAGCGTTTACTGTTTTAGTTTAGTGCAATGTATAATAATTAATATTAATTTAGTGTGATATGATATTGAAATTAGTAAAATCCATGACCATGAGTTTTAAGGGGTTTTAGGTCTTAAAGGACTCCTAAAACTCACTCCTGAAGCCAAGTAGGTAAACAGAGTATGGTACTAGTACTTGGTTAGCCCTGGTTGGGTTGAGTCGACTCGGTTTGATTAAATCTTTGTGGATGCAAACTTGCAATTGTGAGAATCAGATTCGGTCGGGCGGGCAGGCAGGCAGGACCATCTGATTTTAAGGGACTTCTTTGAGATTATCTTCCTTTTCTATCTCAAAAGCCGAATAAATGTGAAGTCCTATTGAAACAGCCAAATAATTTTTTCCCCACTATTATATTCTCATCAGTCTTTCTTTCAAATTTTTACCAGTTCTAGTTTCTTTCTCCTTTGTTTTTCATTACACACCTAGTTGATGATAACGAAAATGGAGAAAAAGACTAGAAGATGGAAGAAGGGGGCAAAGAGTAATGAAGTGTTGCCGAGCACTATCGCACCTTTTTCAGATGTCGGCTCTCCCAGTGGTTTTTTTTATCTACAAGACTCGAACGCGTACTTAAGTGAACTCAAATCCAGAGTTAATTATGCATTTAAGTTTGTTTATTTTACCAATCCATGAGTAGTAATATAAATAAATATTGTGACATAATCAGAAATTATAGTTGTAGTATGATTAATTTCCTTTGATTTGATTCAGGATTTTGAATTCTTATAAGAAAAGGTCAATAACGAAAGGCAAACAAATGAAAAACGAGAGAGGGAAAAACGCATTTCCCAAAATTCAGACAAAGATTACTCCTAAAATAAAAGATAAAGCATTTGTCTCCAGTGTATACAACAAAGAGGCACTTATTTTTATAGCACAAGATACAAATGAAGCGTGTGCCACTAATTACCTGGAGGCTCACCCATGTACATGACCGTTGCCAGATCCGATGCAAACGACAAGGTAACCCGCATAACCTGTTCAATTTACTGAGAGTACATGTGTTCCTCGAAAATGAATCAAGACCCCTTGCTTTATACGTTACTTGTCCCGTATTTCAGACTCCATGAAATCCTTTTTGGAGTTGGAAGTTTAGGTGCACAAGAATCTTTTAAAATGTGGAAACAAAGGGATTATGTCAGGGAGATTTTTTAAAATACAAGGAGAATATGCGCAATAAAGATCATAATTGGATATTTAGTTGATATACTATTATTCAGTATTCTATATATCAAAAGGTTTTAGATGAGTGAATGATCATTGGTGTAGGAGAACAAACTTTCATATTTCAGCTTAGCTCATATTTCCCATGCACACATACTTTATCTGCACAAAAGAAAACAAAAGGATTGCCTGAGGTACAGCTATTATGAAGAATTGTGCACCATGTTCGTTAGTGTCCGACTTCAGAGGGACTGGTGTGCACAATAATAATATTTTACACCAGTCAAAGTCGTAAATGACACTAGTCAAAGTCGTAAATGACACCAGTCCTTCGCTCTCTCAATAAGGTAAGAGCAAGAAAAATGCATAGGTAATAGGTAATCCTAGATAAGAATGACTGAGAAAACAATGGTACATATAGTAGACTGATCAAAAATAGACTTACTTCCAAATAATCCTCCATCCCATATTTTGATCCTTCACGGCCAAGACCTGATTGTTTCACGCCTCCAAATGGAGCAACCTATAATAAGGAAGAAAGGTGATTATTAGAGACATACATTTAGAATTTCTATCCCGCTGTATGTGGCTGTGTGCAAGCTACTATTTACCTCAGTTGAAATTATTCCTTCATTAACACTAACTAATCCATATTCAAGAGCTTCAGCGACACGCCAAGAACGTTGCATACTACTTGTAAATAAATAGGCAGCCAGACCTAACACATCAAATGAGCACATTTAGCACTCAAATTTCTAATATCGTTCCATCCAGCTATCTTAAAACTGAATTAATGTCGTATCCAAGATCAACATTGAGAATCAGAAGGGTGGAACTTCTGAGCCAAGTTTGAAGAATCTGTTGCAAGTTTCTAGAGATAACCTGCATTGGTGTCGTTGGCCATGTGGATAGCTTCTTCCTCAGTTTTAAATTTCAGGAGAGGTGCAACAGGCCCAAATACTTCCTCTCTGGAGTGAAAGCCCATGCAATATTAGCCGGATATATCAAGTAGTCCTATCAAAAGTTACGGACCAAGTAATCTCTACAACTTAATGTGACTTAGGCATGGCGGTACAATACAAGGAAATTGATTACATGACTTGTAGAAAAAGTAATATATGCAAGAAAAATTCTGCTACTTGATTTTTAAGTTTTAGAATCTCCTGCCACATCTCGAGGTTACATAAGAATTTATGCAATTGCATTGATGCAACGTCTGTACGTTAGTAGATTAGATAGGGTATTTGGAGCTACCTTGCTAGAAGCATATCATTTTTTACATCAGATATCACTGTAGGCTCATAAAATGTCATCCCAAGACTGTGCTTCTTGCCACCAGTAAGGACTTTAGCTCCCTACAACCATCAAAACACATTTATTATCACAAGCATTACAAGGAATGAAAATTAACAGCATGCCTTCTTCTGTGTTTCAACTTATTGACTTATTGATACGTGGAAACATGATTTTATTAAGTCGATACATAACAAGCTACAATCTCAAGTGAACAAAAACAGAAACATGAGACAATAAATAAGAGGGACATAGAAGAGACCCTTGAAAACAAGCACTCCCCACTGCATGGTTTTGTTCTCTAAGTCCACATTTTATAATTTCAGAAAGCAGAAGAATTTTGTGTTCTATGACAATCAGTAAAAACTTAACCAGGTGGCCAAATTATATGCATTTATGAAACTTGAGTGGAAACTAAATTTCAGCCTTTATTATTTCAGCAAGTAACTCAGGTTCATTCTCCAGTGAAGTACACGTCTTATTGGTGCCTTACGAGAAATGGAACAAACCTTTGAGATGGCCTCTTTCACAAATGATTCAACCTATGAGGTAAAGCTGAGAGTTAGATATGGCAGAACTGGCTGTCATTCAGATTAGGGGATTTGAAACAGAGTTTTTACCTTGTGAATTGCAGCATCATTAATCAGTGGGCCCTGCATGAAAGAATCAACCATAAACTTCAAGAAACGAGATTTATTTACTCCCTCGGATCCGCTCATTACGAATGGGGTTACCGTGGGCCATTATACTATATCTTAGAAACATCACACCACAACAGCAAAACAGGTAATCACCTGCACGACACCTTCACCGAAACCATCCCCGACTTTCATGCTCTGAACAGCATTAGAAAAGGCCTTTGCAAATTTTTCATATATACCTATACCAGGATGTCAAGAGACGAAGACATAAGAATAAAATAGTATCAGATGATAAAAAATGTAAGACGGACTATCATTATAAAAACCAAATAGAAGAAACGTTTTTATAGGACATATAAAAGCATAATAAAAAGCTCAAAGATGGGATAAAAGAAAGAAACAATCTTGAAAACAGGAGCCGAATATGACAAATATCACATGAAAAATACCAAGCAAATCAGCTTCCTTGTTAGGCTCATAATTAGAAGCCTACATCTGTACACAGCCTTGCATCAAGTTTTAGATACAAGCATTTCCCTTTTGTTTTTCCCTATGTTTATGTAAAGTACATTTCAAGCATCCATTTCTTTGTTTTACACAATCAAAAAAGCACGCATGTTTGTAACATGTTTATCGGCTTGTAGCAAGTGGAATCAAACCCGCAGATCCCACAAGATTCAACTCTTCTAGTTGGTATGACGTGATCATTTCCAAATTGGAGAACATGCAAATAAAAAGAAATTGAGCTTCTTTTGGGAGCAGTTGCACAATGCACGTACACTCTGGGAATACTCAATACTTGCTTTCATGTGCAAAGTCCAATTGGAAGGTGCAGGCATTGAATCCACGGTTTAAGGTGTGCCTTGATGTTAACAATGAAACAAATCCGATATATCAAAACAGCAAATAGCTTAACAAACAGTTCCATCAATTAAAAAGCTAACGTTTCAAGGGAAAAGTGTTCATCCGGAGCTGACACTTAACCAGTGGCCTTACTGTCAACTTAAAGATTACTTCATCTAGCACGGCGGATGGCACCATCACAAGATACTGATTATATTCAGTTTAGTTTATAGTTATTCGTTTAGAGAAAGTGGTACTAAAATTGCATATAAAAAGAATCTTTGTAAGTTTACCAACTTGCCAGATATTTAGTTCTCCACAAAATAAACAATATTGCTGAACTAGATGAATCCAAATAAAAATTGGTTGAGTAATAAGAGTTGTTCTCAACTATTTTATTCAAGTAACTCTGGCGAAAAGAAACAAGTTCGGAATCAAGTAATTACCTTTAAACAGAAAATTAATGAATCATAAAGTTAAATGAGGAAATTTGTATCGTTATATGCATATGTATGCTCTTATGACTGCTTGAGTACTAGAACCTTGTACTTTCCTTTTATGTTTCTTTGTTTATAAATTCTACATTTGTCTACATTAGATAACTCCTGTTTCTCTTTGTTTGAAAAAGAGGCAAAGGCCAATTAAATGTTCATTAGATTTCGGATAAACTAACCTAAAATTTAAAATAAAAAAGAAAAAGGAAAAGATAGGAAAGAAAAACAGTGCATAGCCAGTTTTACCATCCGATTAACTCAATGATTCCTAATGTTTTTTTCTGGACTAATACGGTACAAAGAACCACCAGCTTTATAGTTATGGTTAAACCAGGCAGTCCGGTCAGGTTCAGTGATGCTGAATAGAAACCTGAACTTGGGTTTCACGGTGCTTGGTACCTCTTGTACTCGACGGTAATATGTTTTCTGAACTTTCATTGACTAAAATTCTCATTTTGAAAAGGGAATGAAGGTAATTAAGTTAAGGCTATTAATTCTATAAGAAAGTAATCGCTTATGTACAGGTGAAACTGAGATAAATAGAAGGCTGCAATTTTTAAGGACATGCACACTACCTTCTTGCACGAGTACTCTGTTTGCACAGACGCATGTTTGTCCAGTATTAAGGAATTTAGCTGCGTGCTGCAATTGCACAAACATTACTGTAAGAAGATTCCTTAACAATGAGCATCATATAGAAAGACTAGTCAATACTGTTAAATGCATCTAAGATCCTAATTGATGTTGCTAAATCCTAAGTAATAACAGTGGAATCTCCTATAACCCATGGTCCATTTCCAACAGACTAGAGTACTTGCTATTTTTATACTTCCATGCAATCCAGGACGTTTTACAGATGCTCGCAAGTCGATTTTACAATAAACTCTTCCTCGCACCAGCATACGTGTCACGACCCGTACCCAAACGACCCGGATTTAAACAATAGTTCATCTGCAGTAATTGGTCCTAGCCATAAGCCACACACTAGTATGATATTGTCCGCTTTGGACCGCATAACTCAAGGGTTAGCTTTTGGAATCACCCAAAGTTCATCATACCTTGTGAGAGTGTGCGTCTACTTACAACTCCCTTAACATTCTTGTGCACATCCGATGTGAGACATGGTATTACACAAATACAAATACAATGTTGGACGTGTGACAGAACTTGGCTCATGATTCTTTTGTGGAGGTTGGTTGCTAGATTGTTATTTTGTTCTTAAAGGTTTGAGTTGTAATCTAAAGAATAGGTATGAGCGAGTGCCAATCTGCTCGTGAGCTAGCAGCTCGCGGGCGGGGCATCACAAGTATACTTTAAGCCTTTTGATTTTTCTTGAATACTAAGGCACACCACATCAATATAGACTATATCATCACCCACAATTTCCCCCGATTGCCCTAGTCAGCGGCTAATCTACACCACAACAACAGTACACCTTCAGTTCATCGAAAATCCAGAGAATAGGCCGAATATACTGCAGCAAAAGTGTGAGATACCTTCGGTTCATTTAAATTTTCGATGAAGAATATAGAGATTAAGTTCGTACAATTGATAAGGTGAAATTGAACCAAGGAGGGAGACGAAGAGCAGGCGAACTGGCTTCGATGAAAGAGCAATTTTTTTATGAATTTACATAATGAAATTTGTCGAGTTATTTTTCGACTTGCTCGCTTTTGTTTCGATGGAGGAGTTTTTTTTTTTGGCACCTTTAAGTCAAATGTGAATGTTATAATTGTAAATATGTTATTCATCAAGGGTATAATAGTAACTTCATGGAAAAATCTGAGGGGTAGCATTTGCTATCCATTGTTCTATACTGCGGTCGCCCTTGCTTCTTCCCTGAGTTCATACATTGTTATCATTGAGTGCCAACACCTTTCAAACTCGTCCTCGTCCCCATATCCAATCATGCAGTGATCAGATTTTGTCATGAAAGCTTCATTACTCTCCAGCTGTCCATAGTGGCTTACAACATCTTGTTGCATGTGCCATATGTAGAGCCTATGTCTCGTTTTGCTTTCAAACACATAACATAAAGTATTTAACATCTTTAGTGATATACTGAGCAAGTATGAACTGTAAGTGAATCTTATGAATTTTTATTGGCATAATGTCATTCAAACACTCCGGCAGAACAGATGGTAACGGACGTTCTTGTTACCGTACAACATTACATCATAAATAGAAGATTGTCCAAATTAATGTATAAGACCTGATAACATAAAATATTTGATATCTTTACTGAGCACGTATGAACTGTAACTGTAAGCTTATAAATTTTTTTGACATAGTATATTATGGTATGTCATTCAAACACTGGCTCCGAACAGATGGTATCTGGCATTACTGTTACAGTACAACATTAACAAAAATTTCAAATTGTGTTCAAACTAATGTACATGTTCAATTACATGACATTTCCTTGTTTTGAACCATGTAGTCTTTGGTTCTTTCCGTCCTATTGATTTCATCAATGCTTTGAGCAGTCAAACAAATGTCTTTATTGTCTCTTTGATAAGAATGCACAACCAAATATACAAGTGTTCCGATGGTTGTTAATTCTGACTATTGGATCACAGACATTATTGTTTCTATTTGTGTTCTACGTTGTATCAAAGATAACATCATCTCCATGTAGCTCGTATTCCTCTCTCATCATAGCATCACTCCAAAATATAGAAGCCATTTTTTATTCTTCTCCAAATAATATCTTGTAAAGAAATCCTTGGATCATCCTCCTCAAACTGGCAAAGACAATCTACAGCACACTGAGTGTCACCTCGTTCTATTTTATCAAATTTCAACTTGTTCGCAAAATTAACGCGATCTTTCCTAGTGTTTCCTACAAGTTCCTCCCACCGACTGCCTTTGCTAGAACATAAAAACAATGCGTTGGCTTTAAACCAACTTCATCCAATGTCTAGATCACCTTGGATTTTGACCGACTGCGATGAGACCATTCCGACCTGTCATCTCACGGTTGTGTTCTATTTACGTTGCGCACCACTTCATACAAATCTCTCTTTACATTCAATGCAACCCTCATGACACCCTTACAATCTGTCCCTTTAACATTGCCTCTTTTCCTTGGGTTATGCATATTATGCATTTTCTTGTAAAGGAGATTGAATTACAACTTCATCTGCTTGTACTGGAGGTTGAGTGACAACTAAATGTTGTTTTGCTTAAGTAACTCCTATGGAAGAGCACATGAAATATCTTTTTGATGCCTTGTCAGCCTCCTTTGAGTAACGAAGTGTTGTTTTCTTACATTAAACCCCAATTCATTTGCATGACGTTTGTATAATTCAAACAACTCATCTATTGTCCCAATGATATTTATGTCATCTCTAGAAAGCACTGCAAAATGAAAGACTGAGCTAATAGATCAATTGGGATGAAACAAAGAATACACTGGTATATCACAAAATTACAATGCCGTTACAATGAATGACTACAAACACAAAACCAGTGAGTTGTTATAACTTGTAAAATTGAAAGCATTAGATCATTTGGCATGTCCATAAACCACTGTGACATATTACAACAACCACACTGGCATATCACAAAATAATTTAAAATTGAGAGTAAAATGTCAACTAGCATGCAATGAAAACACACTGGCATGTCCAAACGCCACACTGACATATCACAAAATAATACTGGCAGCATCAGTGAGTTGTTAGAACTTGTAAAACTGAAAGAATTATGTCAACTGGCATGCAACGAATAACAGACTGTCGTGTCCAAAAAACACACTGTCATATCACAAAATAATACTGGCATCACTGACTTAATAGAACTTGTAAAATTGAAAGCATTATGTGAACTGACATGCAACACACTGGCGTGCCATAGTACTGCCTTGAGCTAATAACTTTTTCAGCAACTGGTTTTTTTCTTCTTCCTAATGTCTTGCAGGCAGTTCAGTTCAGTTCTCAAAATAACGAGTTTGTTTACCTCCGTTATCAATAACTTCAACAATTCTAAAAGAAACAAAGCATAAAAACTGACCTATATGTGGATTGCTTCTATTTGATGTTCTCCCACAATGTCGATAACTTCTGGTTGATACTCATCATCAATTTGTTAGGTAATGTTAAATAGAAAAATCTTGAACAATTTCGAATCAAAATCTCTACTTTAATACAGCAACACACAATTCCGAATCAGGTATAATCTTTTTCGTTGATTCAAGTCATTATTGTACATCTGCATCAATACATTATGAACGATTTTGATGCTTTTCCGATGATGAATCTTGCAAAATCACGATGATTTCTCCTGTTTCTGGTCGTCACTGGCTACTCTGTGTTTTTGTGTTTAAACGTGATTTTCAGCTTCTTTTATCATGGGTCGGTTAATACCTTGTAACCGCAACCCGGTTCAACCGGTAGTTTATCCGTCTTTCCATCTTTTAAAGTGTTCCTCTTATTTTCTTTATTTTTTTTTGCTGATCCTTGATCACATTCCCGTTCATGTGTCCGCTCTCGGAAAATGCTCGTATTCTAATGCACACCTGATCAATGCAGGAACCAAGGCAGAGACTGCTTAGTATTGATATATTTTTCTTTGTGATTGGAAATATTTATTCGTCAAGATACAAGATGATGAATAAATCAGGCTTCAAAGAGAAGCAATGAATGGCACGCAGAAGTCTCTTTCAGGTATCGTATGCATGTCTCCTGTAGGGGAGTGTTTGTAATTTTTCAACTTGAGGCAGCAAATGATGCAATAAAATCTGCACATTTCTTGGTTGCTTCTGCTTGAGAAACTTCAACTGGCTGCGGCAAGAGCTGGGATTGGCTGACCTACAACACCATGACATCTCGCACAGAGTGATGGGTGGTCATCGTAGTTGCCTACCTCGGAGGAATAATTCCAGCATTTCTCGCATTTTGAGCCGTTTGCACGTGACACGCCAATCCAAACTCTATTATTTCCTTCGAGAAGATACTCTCCGGTGCATGGTATATCCTCACTCACGTTTTCAAGAGACTCCAGAATCTCTACCTGCGTGTTCAAAGAAAAATGATTCAATAAATACTACAGTATCTAGGACAGCTAAATTGAGAATTCAACAAAAGCAGAAAAGAAAAGTAAATAGCATACAAGTGACACTCAAATCCGACCCAATAAAATGTCGATAGAGGGTCAATGCAATGATGGTGTACCTGAGATGTTAAGAATATACGATGCAACGTATCAGCTTCATTGTGCGACGTACACATGTTAACCAATCTCCTAATCAAGTCATCGTCAGATGTATGGAGATAAACCTTCGCCTCTAAACTCGAACCAATCAATTTGTTAGTACGAGCAATCTCCAGCACTTTGTTCACCTCTGTTCTCAGCTATACAATACAATTGGTATATAAATTAGGGAGGTATCTGGTTAAAAAAACACGGAATATATCAATGAAAATAAACATCAATGGAACAAGAAAAAGTGAAAGAAACAAAGAAGGAAAAAAAGTCTAACATATCAACTGATATTTATAGTTGCATCTCCCTGAAAAGCGACATAAACCCTCTTGAAGGGTTGTACATGAACTTTTCCAATTTTATAGAGTCCCTTTGTAATTGCATCAGACTATATACTGATTTACTGTGTACATTTAATGTGGATGAAAGATTACTTCATTCTTTCTTAACAATGACAATTTACTAAACTTCACAACTAGTGTACCTCAAGAATTGTTCCCCAGAAATTAACTTCATCCTCTGGAAACACAAGATGTCTTTCATGTAACACGGGCCATGTTGACTCAAAAACAAAGTTAGCCGCACGTCCATCTTCAGCAGTGAATGGGAAAGGAAGATGCTGCCACACATCCTCAGCCAAATGCGGTACAATTGGAGCAATGACTCTTACAATTGATAGTAGATGGGCAGCAAGTACTGTTTGACAACTCCTCCTTGTAGCACTTCCAGTACCTCTGGAAGAATACGGAAACGAATCAGGACTTTAATAAGAAATCAAAATTTATACAGCAAAAATATTGTAATCACAAGTATGCGAAGACTTACCCAACATAAAGTCGATCTTTAGCAACATCCAAGTAAAAATTGGAGAGATCAACTACAACAACCCGCTGAATGATCTGCATGGATGAAGATATATGGTAAAAAGAAAACGATAACTTAGAAATATTATACTTTTTTTCTTTTCTCTAACAGGAAATTAAAATGAATAAACAACTCCACCGTGAAAACAAAGTCATATATACTAACCACGAAGCTCTATCTCTTATATCTACTCACATTAAATTTTGACAACAGTTTGCCTCAAACCTCCCAGTGTTCAGAAAATTTAACGCCTAACCGCAGGGCCAATATTCACTAACTGTTCGATTTTGTCCCCTCCATTAGAATCTTCCATCCATTTTGTCAAATATAATTAAAACTGAAACTATAACACTGCCAATGATGTTTTGGCAACTAAATGGGCGGCAACTCTTAACAGAGGTGGTAAATTGCACAATTAATGAAAAGAAAGGGGCAAGTCGCAAAACTTCAAACAGGTGGAGGCAAATTGCACAAATGGCAATCGTTGTGGGGCTCAACCCTAGAATCATTACCTATTTCTCAGGTGTGATGTTGTTGCTTTCAAACTTAAACATTAACAGATTTTTCATGCACTGGCAAACTTTCCATCTTTCTAGACATCACTTACATCTTCGTTTATTTCTCAGTTGTATGAAACTAACCCATACAACTAACTCAGATATCATTAGTCTCGCTCTCGTAATCCCCCAACACAAAAGTAGCATACTTATTCACATTGAAGTAATAACAGGTTTAAGAAATTAAATACTGAAGGAGTGTACCTGAAAGATCTTGAAAAACTGATAATTATCGTAACTCTCTTGAATATTCTTCACGACACTTTCAAGTTGAAATAAAGCATATTGATCAATCATAGGAAGCTTGCTATAAGGGACAGCATAATCAGCCTACATAATCAATAAACAAAGTAAATACAAGCAAAAAAAAAGACAGACGAGAAGGAAAACTACATATTTACCCCTAACATTAACGACCATGAAAAATGAATAAACACCCAAGTTTTACTTTGGTTGCAACTCTACCAATCCAAGTTAACACAAACGGCAAACTATAAGGCAATCCAAATCACATTTAAATCCCAAAGTAAACAAGCTGTCAATGTTTATATCTTATTTAAGAGAAATTGGTACGCAAGCAAACAAACTTAACCTCCTACCAACAGTTCACAAATTTTTCGAACATTTATAAAAAATTGAAAAAACTGTTCAACATCGTGAAGTTGCTACAAGAATATGAAAAAAAATATTTACACACGTGGCCGAGGTGACATCTATGTTGTAGGTTTGCACCATGAGAATCATTGGTTCATCATAAAAATGCTTATACAGGCAAACACGTTAAACAAATAGATGTGAGCATCAAGAGGATGGCATACCTCCCAATCATGCAGATTTCCTATAAGAAAACGTAAGGTCCCTCTCAATTTCCTGTATATGTCTGACATTTGACGAAGCACGTTAGCCCCGATCAGTACGTCACCCGTATAGTCTTCACTGGAGACCCAAAGACGAAGTACATCTGCACCGTAAGCAAGATCCTTTTGAAGAAGAAGAAAACAAAATCACTATCCTTTTGAAAAACTAAAACCCGTAGTATTACTTCAGTTTCCCTAAAGTATTACCTTCTGGTCTTTCCCTCCCTCCCTCAATAATCGTTCTTGGATCAACAACATTTCCTAGAGACTTGCTCATCTTCAGCCCCTTTTCATCAAGTACGAATCCATGCGTAATGACACCTTGGTACGGGGCCTTTCCTGCATTATTAGCAAATACATGATGACAATTGCAGTTTCATCATAGAAAGATTAAAATAGTAGCAATAGCATAATCATTAAAGTTGGTGGAAAATATGTCAGTGGAACAGGTTGAATATAGCTCTCCAGACCGCGAGGTGGACCAACGTGCAAAGGAGGTACTAGGCCTAAATTGTACAGCACGTATTTCAACAAAGTAACAAACCTTGATAGATAATATCAAATGTTATCAATTTAAAAAAATAAAATCAACAAAAATCACAAATTTAATAGCAAATTAACTCAGTTAAAGTCAGGTTCATATTAGTACCAAAGATGTGATCATTTTAGTTAGGACCTCCAGGGTCTTGCTAGTTAGCTTTTGGCAATTAGATTGACTAGATAAATCATTTCGAAGATTGGGTTAGCTTGGCGTGCCTTTGTCAAAGAGCACTCATTAAAGCACAAGTTTCAGGCCTGCCCATCTGAAGGTGCAACGGCTGCCCTTTTTGGGCTATGTCATGCTTCTAAAAACTAAATATCAAATAGACTCCCTTAGGTCGTGGCTTTTCAACATTTAAGTATTTCATTAGTCAACCTCACGAAAACAAATAGATTAATGCAGGACCTGGACTAACGACTAATCTTCTCTTGTATAAAACGTTGCAGAATTTAAGAATTTTCAAGTTTTAAATTGGTGTAAATCATTTCAAGTCTTGTTATTCACAGTTTTCCTTCATCATACAGAAGTTACATTTTTCCATCTTTAAGAAGATTGAATAGGTCTTTAAGAACATCATTCATTTTTCATCATATTTTACTTGAGATTTTATCAATCGTAAATTCAGTCCCACTGGCAAATTCAAAAGTTGGCACTTTATCAACCTCTTCTTGATCGATGCTCGTGAGGAGGGGGGAAATAATCTGAAAATAAAGCCACTTTCTACATGTTACTTTCCTGGATGATTGTTCATGTGCTTCTTACCGTTTGTAGCAATACTTGTTAGCAATGAACTCTGGAACCAGCCACGATGTTGGTCCGTGCCTTCAAGATACAAATCTGCAGGATAACTAAGACCTTGCCTCTGTTCTAGTACAGCAGCCCATGAAGAGCCTGAAATACCCAGACATACAACAATATCACTATCCCGGGATTGTAAAGTACTCCCAATTAGCAAATGAGCAAGGAACCAACTAGATTATGTTATCTTTTATATTTTCTAAGAATGAGGTTACTGCATGTCTTCATGAGCAAAGATTTGCATTACTAATATGTAACATCAATATTAGCGCAAATTCACTAAGTCTATCTGTCAGAACATAGATTACCAGAGTCGAATCAAACATTCATCGTATCTGTTCCTTTTGCATAGTTAGCTGCTTCATTGCGGTACTTTTCTGGAAGCAAATCCTCTACATTCATGTACCACCATGCATCACTTCCTTTTTGTGAAATTATAGCTGCATAAACAAATGAATGAGATGAAAAGCATGCCTCTGAAAATAATTAGATAAACTGGTGAGTACCATTGTTAGAACTTGGAAGTATTTAAAAGCATGCACGCCTGCATACGGACGCATACACAGATATATACTTATGTAAAGTATGAAGGCAAGCCTTGGCACAACCGTAAGTTTCTCCGTCGGTCATGCGTTTGAGGCCTGGAAATAGCCTCTTTGCAGAATGCAAGGGGAAGGCTGTGTACGATATATGCGCACCCTTTCCCTACACCTGCAGTGTTCTGCGTAATTTACCACTTTTTTTAATACGGTAAGTAAATACATGGACAGATAACTCTATGAGTGTGTATCCTCCTTCCCTCCCTCTATATATATATACTAAAACATGATAGAATAACCCTATTAGATCCATAGTCCAATACAAGGAATAACCTTAACAAACAATCAAGGTCAGATGGTCCTTACACTTTATATGACCAATAGTCTCCTCATTCATCAAAGGCTCCTTTGTTTCCACATGATAGAAAGCTGGAATAGGCACTCCCCAAGTCCTTTGCCGGGAGATACACCAATCAGAGCGATTTGAGGTCATCGAAGAAATACGATTTTCTGCCTATTGGAATCATAAAATAATGTCATTAAGGAAAAGATTCATTTAGTTGAATGAGGTAAAAGTTCAACGGGTCAAAACGGATAGCTAGTTGAGTACCTGTGAGGGAATCCATGTGACTTGGTTGATTGCATCCATCACAGCCGGACGGAACCCTTCAACTGAAGCAAACCACTGTTCAGTTGCCCTGAATATTGTAGGCTTCTTTGTCCGCCTATCATATGGATACTTGTGTTCTGCATTTTTTAACAAATGAAGTGCAGACCAACATAGCTGTTTGTTCCTCATAAAATACAGATAACTACAACCTGAGTACTCTAAAATAGTTCCTTGTTAGCGGCTCCATTATGTTATGAGAAATGACAGGTATTTTCCCTATTATAAAAAATCTTAAATACCCCTCCTCGATATATTTATAGTAACAACTTACACTCCTTTTATGAAAGAAAGGTGCAATTTCTCAAATCACAGGGATAACACTGAAATTTTTCCAGTTTCCAAGGAGGTATATATGAAACTTAATTAGAAAAGCTAGATCAACTTACTGTATGGCTCGATCATGATCATTGACAAATTCTTGTCCAAGCACTCGATAACTGCCACATTACCATTGCCAAGTACATCAAGCCCATTAAATCGTCCGGCATCTTCAGTGAACATCCCTTGGTCATCCACAGGGGAAAAAACAGGCAAACCATATTTAAGGCAAGTTACATAATCGTCTTGACCATGGCCAGGAGCAGTATGAACTAGTCCAGTCCCCAACTCTGTTGTTATGTAATCTCCACCTATAACGACTGGGCATTCTCTGCTTTCTATAGGATGAATGTACCTGATATGGTTGTTAAAGATAAGTTGAAAGTGACACATATACAGAGCACAACATGGACACCAAATCGTTTCCTATCAATATATAGCTGTATATATTCAATTCAGTTTCTGGGTTCCGAGCATATGGATTATAATTTATGTTCACATAATGTTATTAGTAAATTAACAAAGTTCTGTTACAAATTATTTGACACCAATCAACTCCTACTCCTACACTTGTGTCCTCCTATGCATTATGGTCTTAACGTCACTAATGTAAGAGTAAGGGATAATACCCTTGAATTTTTGGGTAACATCGTGAACCATCGCAAGGAATCAATGATATCACATTCCCACCGCATTAAAACCCTTTATAAACAAAAGGAGTTTGATCAATGTCACTACAGCTTAGGGGTGCTTGGCTTAATGTATTTCCAAACTGTAGGAGCTACATTTAATACAACTTCAAACTTCAGGGAGGGTTTCAATTATTATTGAAATAAAAGGGTGGTGCTACATCAAGCATCAGAAAGTTTGATTCACTGAGTGAAATGTTTACATACAACAAGATCAAAACTACAAAGCAGTGACAAGGACATACCATTCTGTTTATCGATCTGATCATTCAAAGAAAAGGAAGGAAAAAAGGGACGGGTTGGTTAATTTCGTTAGCACACACAGATGACTTTTACCTTTAAGTACAAAGAGTTGTCTACTCATTAGCACACACATACAACCTTCAACGTCTAACCATTTTTTTCTTATTGTTTGAGTTCAATCAACCTCCACTGCATGTACTTGGATAGTACTCAATCATATTGGGTTGTTTAAGAAAAATAACCAGCAATTTTCAAGCTCGGCGCCTGCAAGAGTCGGCTTCACCATAAGCTTCCGGCCCCATTTTGATTCCAGGGTTGGCACAAGGTCCAATGCCACAATTAAGTACAGCTTCTCACATTCATTCAAGAGATTGCCAAATTTTTTCTTTTCATCTTTTGATGGTGCAGTGGCGTCCACAGAACTGGAATCAATTTCAACAATGGCATATTGAAGCTTTGAATTTACCGCGACAGCTGATGATCAAAGGGAATAGTAAGTAGTTAGTAGCTCATGATAAACAAAGAAGCAAGGATAGTCTATTTACTTTTACAGGTCAGTAAGTTCTGGAATTATAAGAATAATAAGACAACTCAATGTGATCCACACAGTAATTCTATAACGAAAAACCATATCTTCATCCTAGCCTCATGTGGAAGTGCACTTATCTCCAAAATGGGAAATGCAAGGCAGGAAGGTTATAAATAACCAAGTTTCTCAAGGTTTTAGTTCCATCTGTAGGCATTCATAATGTGTACCAGAAACTATAAATCAAGCATGCATGCACGTTAATAATTAGGACTGCATAATCTAGATTTCAGAATCTTCGCGCACACAAACATAGATGTGATAAATAGCAACTTTCCGTGTTTTAGAATATATAAGGGTCTTGAGGACATTGAAATGCTTCCTGACAGGCATGTAACCAGAAAACGTAATGCACCATATTAGATGCATCAGGTATTAAGCTTTGCACAGTAAGATTACCTAAACTTAGACTCATCTTTTGGCGAAGTTCAACCATGCACCCTCCACTACCTAAGGTTTCTATTTCGTTAGGCATCTGACCAGTTATATCAGCTGACCAGCACTAATTTAGAGTACTACGTTAAAGAAGACCCGCCTACTGCCTGATTGTTTTTGTTCCTACTACGAACAAATAAATTGACATACAGATAACTAAGCAAAGGTTCTTTGAGCAATTATACCCAGATAGTCAAATAATTTACAACTCGGAGTCTATTTCATTCCTTCTCTTCTATCACAAGCAACAGTTCCAAACACAACGGAGTTCGTCCGTTTGGCTACGGTCTGGTTTTGGATGGCACTAGACCAACATACATGATTTGACATCGATCGTATACTTCCCCCCCTACTCATTTCACACTTACACACAATTAAACGCTGGTTTGACACCCTAAATAACTATTTTCTCCCTAATCTTCAATACCTGAACCTTTTATACTGTTACATTTTACAAAACCAAAACCCCTAATCCTAATCTAAACTCATTCCAAACAGGCTTTATGCATCTCACTTATCCAACCAAGGGAAAAGTAAATAGGAAAACAAGGGGAAAAGAAAAAATAATAAATAATTAAATAAATAAAAGGGAGGAGCACTCAGCATGCAAGGAAAATGCACAAAGCTTACCAGCATTGGAAGGAATTGTCCAGGGAGTGGTAGTCCAAATGGCCAAACTCAAATTGAGAAAGTCATCAAGCAATTTACTTGAACTGGGGACTAATCTGAATTTGGCATATAAACTTTTTGAAACATGCCCCTCAGGATACTGCAAATAATTATCAACAAAGTTAATAAGTCTAGAGAAAAGCTAAAAAAAATTCGACCATTCTGAATCATGCATAATTTTTATTGGTGTGAGGACTGGTAAAGTAAGGGATTTCTCGAGGAATAATGATCTAAGATGGCATATTTCATTACCTCCAGTTCAGCCTCTGCAAGAGCAGTTCTTGATGAGGGGCTCCAGTAACCGGCTTCCTGCCTCTGTAGATATATCCTTGCAAGACCATTTTTCCAAAAACTTCAATCTAGTAAACCATATAGACCACAAAAATAAAGAGGATTAGACTACTTAACAACATAGCTTTAGTAGCTGGCTAGCTGCATATAGACACATCTAGTCATGAATCACGGTTCGTTAGAAATCTTCGAAGTAGATGGTAAAAAATGAGTTATAAAACTACCTGAGCAGCTTCATACTCTGGATCAAGAGTGAGATACGGGTGATCCCAGTCTGCCCATACTCCAAACCTCTGTCACAGTAAACACTAGTCATTTCAACAGACATAAAATACAACTCTGTTGAAATAATTGAATTTGTCTGACTTTCTCCAGAATAAAGATATAACAATCTATAAAGGCCATGTCACAGTAACAAAAACGTGAAGTAAGCCATTTTATATTATGTCGTTTCAAAAGGTTCAATTACTCTGAGAGAGAAACTACAGATTAGGAAGCCACAATCACGCGTATAATCATAATAAGGTAAACAAGGGGTCATAAAACAAGTTAAGAACCTCAACTATATGTATTTGGCCAGTGAACAGGTGCAGTCACTCAGTTAATGAGATGGGCGGTTACGAAGAGACTGATAAACAATGTACCATTAAGAGTGGACTCTAGAGTGTAAAAGCCAATAATTAATAACGAAAATTTCTACCTTAAATGCAGCCATCTGATTCTTGACGGTTGATTTTGCAAATTTTGCCGCCTTTGCTCTCAGTTTTACAGGTGTCAGATCCTTTCTAGCATCTTGATCCAGTGTCTGCAAAACTGGGATAAGACAGAGGGAGGCATGATAAGTAAAAACATCTAGGTGCTCTGACTGGATCAATTTTGTTCATAAATTCTACTGCAGTGGCAGTGTTATTAAGAATCTTACTTTAGCTCATTAGTAACAACAAAAGTGCAGATGCTTGCCTTTGAGTTCGATTGGCAAGCCATGACAATCCCAACCAGGCACGTAATGTACTTGAAAGTTCCGAAGTAGCTGAAAAGTAAATAAAACAGTATATCAAAAAGTTACAATACACAAATATCTGATCCACACGAATTCACAAACTTTGACGGAAGAAGAAAGAAAAAAGAATTACCTTATACCGGTTGATAATATCCTTCAAAATCTTATTTAAGGCATGCCCCATATGTAAATCACCATTTGCATAAGGGGGGCCATCGTGAAGTACAAAGCTGCCCTGTCAATACAATTAGCATTAGCCAGAAAGCATGAAATCAAACGATCAATGACTAGGGCAATTTCGAAAACATACCCCACTGTTTTCGCTGGCAACCCTTTTAAAAATTTGATTTTCGTCCCATAATCTTTGTATTTCAGGTTCCCTTACAACAGAATTCGCTCTTAAGCCAAAGGCAGTTTTTGGGAGATCAACTGTGTGCTTGTATTTTCCATCTTCCTGCTTTTCCCCTGTATAACATGAAACACGTTTAGCACTTTCAAAACTTAAATATAAGTTAAGCCACATGAGTTAAGTTCCACGACGAACCTTCAGATTTTCCCTTTCCTGCCATGACAGGCCCACGTGATCTGCGTTTAGAGGATGAAGAGTACTCTATACCAGAGTAAGTACAATAGCACGAAACATTTAATAAGGACATGAATTTTGCTGATGGGCTTCTTCTGAAACGTGACAGGCCAAAATAAGTTGTATTCCTAAAAGATGAGCAATTTTTCAGCGACGCGGCCTGAGCAAATTAGAGATATTACATTAGCTATTCCAACTATAACATCATCAACAACAGCAGTTTATATGTCATACAAAACCCCAGCTGTTTTTTACTTAAAGCAATTATTCTACACAAACTAGATATATTCTATATATCCAGGAAATTACATTAACTTAACACATTTTCCTAGGATATCTACCTGACTCGGTCGTTAGTCTTTCAGATATAGTCTTCCTACATTAACTTTACCATGGAGTTACCCTACCACGGAGTTAAAAAAGGCTCATTTTAATACTCGGACAAATTACTATGTAGATACCATACATTGATACAACTATAACATAAGCATGGAATTTGCACATCTTGGCAATGCAAACAAACAAATCATTCGAATTTCAGCTTATGACTACTATTCAAGGAAAACAATCATCAGCAATCTCAAGACTAATCATTTCCCACAATATCACATAAATCTGCGTTCTTGAATGTATGTTTACCACCAACATCTCAGAGAAAGAAACCTCCTTTTTGATGCAATCTTACTTGAGTCCACCTTCTAATCCATTAATTTTGGTCCATCGTATTAATTAATAACAAAACGGTGACGAGCTTATATATAGGCTTAATAACTTGAACTCCCAGAAGAAAACAAAAAATGCAATTACTTGAACTTTAAGAATCCTAAATTTCTTTCCAACAATAAGGAAAGAAATTATGATTACTAAATAACTGGGATTTCTACAAGTTTTTCAATTCAACTGATTTCCAGGAGACTATCAAAAAGAAGAACAGCAGAATTTGAAGCAATGGGCATAATCAAGAAAGCAATAAAATAAGCATTGAGAAGAGAAGAGTATTTATTGGTACCCTGCAAGAGGGATTTGGCAGTGCCATCTTAGAGGGTTTCGGAAATTGAGTTAAGAGAGTGGAGTTAACCATTTCTATCCATTTTCACTTGCTGAGCTTCTCCGGCTAACCTATGGTACATATACATGAATATAATATAACAGAGAGAAGAGGGATTTAGATAAAACGAAAATCCTAAACAAATTCTAAACAAATTCAGCTACATTTTGTGAATTCTCTTTATTTTAAATAATATAAAATATAATATAACATATACATATACATATACATATACATGAATATAATATAACAGAGAGAAGAGGGCTTGGGATTTTGTGAATTCTCTTTATTTTGATTCAAAAATACATTTTTGTTAAGTTTTTGACGATGTTAATTTTTATGAACGCATGTCACTTAAGGAATGATGAATAAATGACACCGTTATTCTATTTTCACGTGAGTGATTATTGACTATCCATTAAGTTTCATTCATTATATATATGAGACACATGTCCCAAATTTTCATAAACCTGGAACTTAGTTGTATTTAGATTTGTAAATCTTTTCATACATCAACTTAAAAGTCTGATTCCATCAATTCTCCATTTCACCAAATCATCTCCAATAGCTCTAAGTCCACCGTGGATTTCCGGTCGTTTCACATCCCTCACCCTCCTCAAATCAGATCAATGGGAAGCAGTCCAAGGGCACTAGATTACATGCATATTTCATCTTTTTAGACTAGTAAAGAACAATTATTTGTTAACTCTATGCTTATGTGTATTTTGATTTGATGTGTTTATCTTTGATTCCTTCTCGAAATTAGAGTAACTGCCTGTGTGATTGAGGAAGCGCATTGCTGCATATAAATATGATGATCTCTAATTTTTGAAAATTAAGGCTTATTACGTACGTTTTGAGCATCTTCTCATTCTCATAGCCCCGTAGTTTAGTTTCGCTCAGGAGTCATTTCGGGGAAACTTTATGGTTCATCAGATGCACCACATCGTGTTGCCATGTGGTACATGCCTCCAATAGTATATAGACACGCAGATAAATAATTTGATATACAGCTTAGATAGCTTGGCCGTAAAACAGGGGGGTAGGTGATTATTCTTGGTGTCGCTATTTTATTGGTCTAATTTAAGAATAACGTGGTACAGCGGATCGGATGTACAATAAAATTTTCCATCATTTCTCTCCCAACTCATCATTACTCTGGGAATAAAAAGAACGCCAACTGTATATGTATTGAAAGTCTGATTTTGGTACTCTTATCGCTTCAGATATTGACTTCTTTCATAACCATCCGAGATCAACCTGTACACAAAGTTATGTTTCTTACTCTGCCCCCCATTTCAACTTTGCAAGGTTTGTTGTTATTGCTATTGTATTTATGTGCCTTTATCAGTGCTATCCAGTTAACCGGTCGATACTCAAGACGTTTTTGTTGTTAACTCTTGAATATATATACACACACACACACACACACACACACACTTTATCTAGAGCGTCAAATTCTTGTTAAGTTCACGATTAAGTTTCTAATTGTTAACCCGATTCAACATGATTAGAGAAGAGATGGAAGAAGCAAAATTGGTTTTGTATTCATCAGAACAGAATGAATGAACAGTTGTTCATGCTAGCCGTTGAACAATGGCTTTATAAAGCCAAAACAGCTAGGTACAACCTAAATAGCACAAGGTACAACTTTGATATTTTAACTAATAAAAATAAAAATAAAATAAACAGAAAATATATCTTAACAGCCCCCCCTCAAGGTGAATGTGAATGTTGTTCATGCTCAGCTTGGAGAGAAAATGATCAAATAAAGGATTTCCCAATGGTTTTGCGAACAAGATTGCCACATGCTGACTGTTTGATATGAGCAGCAATTTGATCTGCCCTTGAACAATCTTGTCTCTAATCAGATGGCAATCCAGTTTGATTTGCTATGTTCTTTGATGCTGGACAGGATTGTGTGCCAAATGGTATGCAGAAAGACTGTCAGTATATAGAAGGACTGGGTTTTGGATGTGAAACTTGCAGGTCTTGAAGAATAAACAGGATCCATTGAGCTTCACAATAGCCATTAGCAGCAGATCTATACTCAGCTTCTGTAGAACTTCTGCTGACCACTGGTTGCTTCTTACTCTTCCAGAATACAAGAGAATCACCTATGTAAAAGGATTGTCCTGAAATACTCATTCTGGAATCAATGCAGCCTGCCCAGTCAGAATCTGTTAATTCTTTCACATGTAAATCATTAGAGACCGTATAAAAGAGTCATTTCCCTGGTGAGCTCTTAATGTATCTTAAGACTCTAGATGCAGCAGACATATGCATATCAGTGGGTTTAGACATAAACTGAGTGAGAACCTGAACAGCAAATGAAATATCAGGCCTGGTGATTGTTAAATATAATAATCTACCAACAAGCTTTCTATATTCAGTTGCATCTTGTAATGGAACACCTGAGTCCTTACTCAGTTAAAGTTTTGGGTCCATGGGAGTGTTAGTAGGTTTAGCTGCTAAAAAACCTGTATCAGTTAAGATGTCAAGTGCATATTTCCTCTGACACAGAGATAAACCAGTTTTGGACCTTGCTACTTCAATTCCAATAATATATTTTAACTCTCCCATATCTTTGATTGTGAATGCTTCATGTAAATGCTTTTTAATATCAGATATAGTTGTTATATCATGCCTGCCAATATCACATCATCAACATAAACAAATAAAACAGTGAAAGAATTATGGTTATGAAGAGTGAAAAGAGACATATCAGATTTTGATTGAATGAAGCCATAAGCTAATAAACAAGAAGTAAGCTTTTGAAACCATTGCCTGGAAGCCTGTTTAAGGCCATAAAGACTCTTGGTAAGTCTGCAAACCTGTGAGGGGTCAGTAGATGGATAACCAGATGGAAGACACATGTATACTTCTTCATTTAAATCCCCATGAAGAAATGCATTGTACACATCTAACTGCTGAATGTACCAATTTCTGGATGTGGCAACAGATAACAAAATTCTGACAGTAGTCAATTTAACCACATGGGAGAAAGTATCAAAATAATCAAGACCCTCTTCTTGATTGTAACCTTTGGCCACTAGTATAACTTTATATCTGTCTAATGAGCCATCAGGTTTAAGTTTGACCTTAAACAACCATTTGCAACCTATGCACTGTTTGCTAGGGGGAAGATTAACAATTTTCCAGGTGTTGTTCTTTTCAAGTGCTGTTATTTCATTTTTCATAGCCTCTTTCCATTCAACAAACTTACAAGCTTGTTTAAAGGTCTTAGGTTCATGAATATATGAAATTGCAGTAGTAAAACATTTATGAGCATAATTCAGTCTATCTGAAGATAAAAACAACTGTATGGGATATTTAGGAAATATAGAATGCTCATAACTATCACAATTTTGAGAGATATTATAAGCACAATTGATGTTAGCAATTGAAGGTGAAATACTGCATTTATACATATCTAGGTAACCTGTAACATATTTTGTCCTGGAGGACCTTCTGAGAGCTGCCTGATTGGTATCAACTGAATCAGGATTAGGCACATTTAGTTGTTCTGAAGTATCTGCAACAATTTCTGACAAAATAGGATTATTAACAGGTATATTATTGTTAACCAAATTAACAGGTGGTGGTGAGGTATCTGCTACAGGATGAACATCATTAATAAAATCCTGAAACTCTTCATCTACTGCTTGATCCAAAAAATGTTCAGTGTATGTGTTAGGTTTGGAATTCAAAAACATATGATGAATTGTAGAGAAATCCTGAATAGTAGAAGAAGTATCTAAATTTGTTACTGTTTTATAAGGAAAAATATGTTCACAAAAAATAACATCTCTAGAAATCAGAACTTTATGCATAACAAGATCATAAAGTTTGAATCCTTTAATCCAAAAAGGATATCCAATAAAAATACACTTGGATGCTCTAGCATCAAATTTAGACCTGTTAGCAGAAGAAGTACTGGCATAGCATAAATAGCCAAAAACTTTGAAATTTGAATAATCAGGTTGCTTGTCAAACATGATTTCATATGGAGATTTGTTTTGCAAAACAGGAGTTGGTGCTCTATTTATGATATGAGGAGTAGTAAGAACAACATCATTCCAGATATAAGTAAAAGATTAGCTTTAAAAATCAATGCTCTTGCCACCTGTAAAAGATGTTGGTGTTTTCTCTCAACCCTGCCATTTTGTTGAGGTGTGGCAGTACAACTTCTTTGAAGCAATATTCCATCTGCATTATAAAAATCATGATATAATAATTCTGGGCCATTATCAGATCTTATCATTTTAACTTTTTTTTCAAACTGAGTCCAGACCATATTGTAAAAAGAAATTAAATGTTGCCTAGTTTCTGATTTATTTTTCATCATATATATCCATGTACATCTAGAATGATCATCTATGATAGTAAGAAGTACCTGTAACCATCATAGGAAGAGGTTGAAAAAGGACCCCAAATATCTGCATGTATTAGGTCAAAAATATGTGTAGCAACATATTCACTTTCATAAAAAGGCAATCTCTAGTGCCTTGAAAATTGACAGACATCACAATGATGTTTTTCAGTACCAGTAGAGATATTTAAACTGTGAATACTAGCTAGTTTCTGTAAAGGCATATGACCTAGTCTTAAATGCTAAAAAATCAGTGCATCCTTATTACGGGCAGAATTACAGGAACTTTCAGAGTTCTGAAAATTACAAGTAACAACATAATTTTTTTGAACATGATTATTACATGGAATGATGGAATTTTCATTACAAACAGACAATTCAGACTGATTACAAACAGACAAGTCAGACTGATCACAACATGAAGATATACATCATATCTTACCAGTAGGGAGTTGGATACTAACATGTGTGTGTTTAGGTTCATTAGTGAACAAGTCAGCATTATATATCATATGATCAGATGCACCTGTATCAAGTATCCATACATGATTACTAAAACCAGCAAAAGCATATTTACCTTCCAAATTACCTGAGACAGGTGACTGAGAAACTGCTAGAGCTGCAGTATGAGGTATCTGCTGTTGATTCTGTGAGGTATGATGAACCTGTTGAATTTTGACAAAATCTAGAAACTGCTGGTACATCTCAGGAGTAAACATGTCAGTATGATGAGACATAGTAGCATCAACAGTGGACATATTAGCAGTGACATCAGCATTGGTAGATGAGGAGTTGCTTTTATTAGGATAAGATTTTCCACTAGCAAATTGGTTTTTCTTATAACCTTTATCCCAGTGTGGAGGTTTGCCATGGAGTTTGTGACAAGTTTCAATGGTATGTCCATACCATTGACGGTGTGTACAATAAGGCCTTTTTTGTCCTTATTGAAGCGAGTTTGTTTAACAACAAAAGCTAGATTAGTCTCAGGATAAATAGGTGTATGAGACATCATAGCAACATTAATAGGATTTGAATTGGTAAAATTTCTATGAGTTTTTTTCTGAAGAAAAAGAGAGTAAGCTTTGGATAATGATGGTAGAGGAGTGTAAAGCAGTATCTGGCTTCTCATTGCAGAAAAAGAGTCATTTAAACCAACTAAGAATTTCATAACAACATCTTTTTGTTGGTTTTCAGATAGAACTTGCATAATATTGCAAGTACACAAACCACAAGAACATGTAGGGATTGGCCTGAAACTACAGTATTCATCTTAAAGTAGGTAATCAAAGATTTGTTGCCTTGTGATATAGTGCTCAAAGTCTTTTCGAGATGAAAGACTCGAGGACCATCACTTTTAGCATACCTAGTCTTCAATTTATCCCAAATATCTTTAGCAGAGGTGAAATATAAAAAAGTGTTTTTGATATTGTCAGCACAAGAATGAACAAGACACAGACAAATAAGACTATTTACTCGATTCCAAACAGAAAACAAAGGATCATCATAATTAGGCTTGAGAATGGAACCGCCAATGAAACCAAGCTTGTTTTTGAAATAAAGGGCCATTTTAGCAGAATGACTCCATTGTATATAATTTTGCACCAGTAAAGGTTTCGGGGATTACCCGAACCCCTGGGTGATCACTTGCACTGAGGAAATAGGGAGATGATGAATCATCAATCGAATTGGGGTTTCTCCACGCGTTCGTTGAATTAGTCGCCATAACGATTTATCACTGTACGCTGAAGAAAGAATCAATCAAAACACACAAAAAAAAAACGAACAAGAAACGATTTACCAATTGATCCAAAGATCGGAATTGAACAGAGAGTTGAGATGCATGCTGGAAAATCGCGGCGGAGAGGAGCGGAAGTCGTTGGTCAGATCGATGACGATGATACCATGTTAACCTGATTCAACATGATCAGAGAAGAGCTGAAAGAAGCAAAATTGGTTTTGCATTTATCAGAACATAATGAATGAATAGTTGTTCATACTAGCCTTTGAACAACGACTTTATAAAGCCAAAACAGCTAGGTACAACTCAAATATTATAAGATACAACTTTTCTATTTTAACTAATTAAAGTAAAATAAAATAAACAGAAAATATATATTAACAATGCACAAATTCATTCGAATGACTTTATTGCACACAAAGCATCGTTGCTTGGTTGGAGAATTTGTTCGTGCGAGGAAGCTGCAGTTGTTCTGTGACGACTTGGAGTGCTAACGCATCTGTTAATTTTTGAATCACGACGCAACAACTTGAGGGCACGCCACAACTGAACATGCATTGGTCATCAATTTGAAGCCATATCTAGTAACACCATGGGTCATAGAGCTATGAGTGATGAATTTGGAGTTTCAATTTGAAGACACAAGCAACGACTTTGAAGATGACGTGAATTAACTTGCAGAATCATAGAGACCCAACTCAAAGACGACGACCACTTCTTAATGAGACGTGATACCATCAACTTGTAGACGTGAATTTTCCATAGCATGCTCAACACATATTTGAGGAGATCGCTAGAGCAACATGGAGGTAGAGAGCCTCAACTCATAGATATATAAAGGATCAACTTGCACATTCGGGCGGCAATTTGAAGCTGACGAGCCTCAACTTGGAGATGATGTACCTCAACTTGGAGATGTATGGAGGGTGAACTTGCATATTTGAACCAGCAACCATGAAGCGACAATTTGATGGTGCGACACAAATGGAGAGGCATTGATAATCAATTTGAGGCCACGTCCAACAACATGAAGGGTCATAGTGCTACGAGTGATGAATTTGGAGTGTCAAGGAGACTTTAGCTTGAAAAATCATGGAGACTTAACGCAAGGACATAGGCTATATGATACCATCAACTCATAGACGTGGAGAGTCCATAATCCTATCTTGTGCACATCACAAGTCCTCATCAGATCAACATTATCAAAGAATTCTAAGCTACCTACGTATCCCACAGAAGGAATCAAGTCATAACATAATTCAAAGAAGTTTTTTTGAACATAGGGATTGCCGTTCACAGTTTATACTTGTGCAGGAGTATTTTACTTTAAAATATGTGGACCTTTTATCTCTTCTCTAGGAGATTTACATGGGTAGATAGTTTCAACTCGTATCAAGGAGTCTAGGATTTACATAATGTTTCAACTTGTGTCAAGGAGTATTGGATTTGAATATTTGTGGACCTTTTCAACTTGTGTCGAGGAGTCTTGAATTTGAATATTTGTGGACCTTTTCAACTCGTGTCGAGGAGCCTTCGGATAACTTATACTCA